>WNGS01000690.1:102581-176532 GCA_020271785.1 Procambarus virginalis | reverse complement strand
TGTGTTCAGTGACAGCATTGGCATCTTCATCTGCCAGCATATTATGAAGTCTAAGAAATGCTGGCAAGAAATCTTCAGAGCAAACCTCAAAAGCTTATCACATCTTCTAAATAGGGGTTCAGTCATCCTATTTGGCAATTATTAAATTAAAATTTTAAAAAGTCAGAAACCACCATAGGTATTTTGAGTATACCTATTAATATATGAATTGGGTGGATAAAATATGATTACTTTGTGTAAACAACTTTTCATTTGGGTGTCACATTACCGTCCCTGGTGCCAAGCTGGTGACAGTACTCAGAGCAGTGTTTTGATGGCTGAACTGAGATACCCCACACCAAAGTCTGCAAGGCTGTCATTATGGCAACTTGGAACACTTAAGTTCACTTTAGATAATTCTTTATTTTGACAGCTGTCAAATTATTACAATAAGGTTTAACAGCTGTTTTTGTGTAATACAGTATTTATATTAAAAGCTCCAGTTTCAAAAAGTTACTCAGATAATTTTTTTGTTATAAAATTATCTTAAATTTATTATGGTAATATTTCCAGAAATTCACAGCTGTTTTTCTACTAAGGTCCCAAACTGCCATAAGAGCATGTCTGTGTATGTTTTATTGCTGTTGTATCCTATGTGTATATAGCAATGGCCTGTACTAGTCGTGTAGTTTGCTGTTGTACTACTCGTGTGCACATGTAAAAAGTGTCGTCACCTTGCACATGTACAGATTAGCAGTGTAAACCTAAGTAAACATTTACAGTGTATGATGTAATAATGTACAGTTCTACAACTATACCATTTATTGCTGGTCATTGAACAATTATTTGGTTGGTATCCAATATCTGTTAAAGATACTTCTGTTGCATGCACTTGTCAACACCAATTTAATTCCTCATAATGCTTATACATTATGAGTCTCTCTCTAGCTCAGCAACAAGGCATTAGGGTATTTGAAACTATTTTACTACATGCTTAACAGGTTTAGCCATAGTAATCCTTCATGCTTTTGCCAATATTATCTACAGTATTTCTCAAAAGTGTGTTGCTATCTTATTTTGAAGTACTGTACAGTATATATTTTTTGTCAGAAATAAATATGTAGATTTATAGAAGTGAATATCATTAAAATGAAAAGCTTACTTTTCTGTGCATTTTGTTGGGTTTGCAGATTTAGAATTTTACATTCAATCCAAACAATTAGCACTTCAAAACTATATTACAATGTAACTTATTCTTAAACTGCTTGATTTTTTTTGGTTTGGATTAAATCCAATAAAATATGAACACAAAACTCTCGAACTGTATTTGTTAACATATTAGAGCCGCAGCTCACAATAATGTCGAGAGGAAACACTCTCACAAGACCAAGTTTCCTCAATGGCAAGTTTTTTTTTTTTTTTAACATGCTATAATAAAAAATTTTGGTTCTTATAGAATCACCAAATGGATATAATGCAGCTAATATTAAAATATTATGCGAGTATTAATATACAGTATACAATTATTGTACTGTAAGCTTTAAATGACAGCAGTTAAATTGATTGGATTCCTAATGAATTATGTATATGGTATTACACATGAACACTACCATATCACGAAGCTCTTGGCAAGTGAACACTAACTGTATGGAGCTATGTATATATATCATAAATTTGTATTGTATCAGGTATTTTGATAGTTTCTCAAGAATTGTCTTAGTACATTATATGTAAAATGGTGAACTACATTTCCTAAATATTGTACTGTATGTTGTTGAAGGAAGCATGCAAAAAAAGACCAGCATTACTGAGATATATAAAAATATAACACTGTGACAATTTGTTCCTTTTAGGTTTTGAGATTTTTAATATATGGACCTATAACTTTTTTCATAACATGAATAGGTGCCAAACGTAACGAGTAGATATCTTCCCTAGATAGCCATTCGATGCTTTAGACACGTATCCATATTACTGCACAAAAATAGTTCATAGATCCATGTATAGTTTAATTTTTTATTATTGACTGTCTATGTATTGAATGTTTGTCAGAGTTGTAAGTTTTTTTTTAAATAATGCAGTCTATAATATTTCTTGTAAGCTGTGAATGCAATTTTTCCCTTTCAGAATTCATGAGGAATGGATCATTCTTGAATTCTTTTAAAGTATCAGAGTTCCTTGAGTTTTGGTATCACAGCTGTAACATCCCTGGGGGAGTCTGTGTCTGTGTTTCTGAAAACACAAAGTCTGTGTTTTCTTTTGACCGTGAGGCAACAAACATTGCCACAACCTTTGAGTCTATCCTCATTAATATAAGATTTGGCATAAATTCTGCATTTGGTTCAGTTCCTCTACCAATTATAGATACCTTGACTAAGAAAAAAGGTTGATGCATTTTCTGTCATTTTGGTGTACGTGGTTCAGGAAAACTATTTAAAATATCACATCTTGTTATTGTAATATTGAAAATCATTCATTTTTAGGTACTGAAGGGTTAATTAATGTACAATGAACCTAATAGTAAACCAAGATTTTGTAAGTGATCATTATTGAATAGTGAAAAATCTATATAAACACTGAAACCATCTGCATTTTATTTTCTGAAATACTAATAAAATTATTATATTTTGTATGCATTTTCTCTAAACATAGTGGGAATTAAAGTTTTCCCCCAGGTACAGTATTTCAATCACAGCTCTCTTCAAACACTGAAATATTAGAAGGCAACAGCAGCACTTCAAAACACTAACGATATCTTAAGATAATATTTTGGATCTAATTACAGTACAGTATTACTGTATTTGATCAAAGTACTGTAATTATCAAAAGACTAATTGATTAAAATATGACATTTTGGGAAGCATTGTAAGAACAAATTATCTTAATGGAGTTAACTGCTTAACACTTTATTGCACCGCGTGCGCGAGACCCACACTACCCCGGGTAGGCCTCAGCATTTCACGGGAGTGCGCGGTAATTCTGAAAAGTGTATAATCTTTTCAACTTTGTCACCTCAATTCTCGTCCAAGGTTTTTCAATTTGGTATCATTGTGTTCGCAATAGAATTCTCTACAGGACTAAAGGCATATGAAGTCCAAAAGCCCGGCGTACCATCCACAACAAACAGAGAAAGTGAGTGTGTGTTACCTGGGAGCGCGCAAGAGCGATAAAATGTGTACACTCCTTTCACGTTTGTCACCTCAATTCCCTTCCTAGGGCTTTCATTTTGGTATCAATGTATTCACAATGAAATTCCCTACAGGAGTATATGCATGTAATGTCCAAAACCGCAGCGCGCCCCTCCTGAAGCCACCACCAATTTGCCGCCGCCGCCGATGCAATGCTGCGTCATTACCGGAAATGCGTCTACTGAAAAAAGACGCAATGCCGAGTCGTTACTGACCGAAAGTGATTTATTAAGAACCACCTTGAGAGCCACATAGAACCAGACCATATATTTGGTAAGGATCTTTAGGGAAAATATGATGCGTTGCAGGATCAAGGCTCGATTCAAAATGCTGTTTGAAGTAATTATCAAAAGAAGGCACCAAGCCAGGAAGGCTATGTAGCACCAACAAATGTGTGTAATTATCTAAGTGTAATTACCCAAGTGTAGTTACAGGATGAGAGCTATGCTCGTGGTGTCCCGTCTTCCCAGCACTCTTTGTCATATAACGCTTTGAAACTACTGACGGTCTTGGCCTCCACCACCTTCTCCCCTAACTTGTTCCATCCGTCTACCACTCTGTGTGACATTCAAAAGGCGCTAAATATCACTAAGGATGCCAATACTAGAACTAAAGCTCATAAGGTGAACAATATCAAAGATATCTGATTTGCCAAGGAGTCTATCGAGGGACAAGGGATGGTCGGGAAGCAAGACACATGCATGTCCTGGAAGTCCAGACATTCAACAAGAATCTTATTGAGAGGTTATTTTGAGATGATTTTGGGGCTTAGTGTCCCCGCACCTTGGTCCTTGACCAGGCCTCCTTTTTGTTGCACATTCCCAGGAAGCAGCTCGTATCAGCTGTCTAACTCCCAGGTACCTATTTACTGCTAGGTAACAGGGGCATAAGGGTGAAAGAAAACTCTGCCCATTTGTTTCCGCCTCTACCGGGGATCGAACCTGGAACCTCAGGATTACGAATCTGAAGCGCTGTCCACTCAGCTGTAAGCCATCTTATGTGGCCTGACAGGATATGCACGACCGTAAGATAGACAATGCAGGTTGGTCAATAAGGAGCAGGGCTGCGCTCCCATTAAGTGTCTGAGTTAAACGTGTATGGCCAATACATCACTTTACCAGAGCCATTTCCCACTGCTGGTTACAGTGGTAGGAGGAAGGCCAAGGGGGACACGCTACCCTTAAGAGCACATAGTTTGTTACCAGTAACAGAAGACCAATGACCCTGCCAATGGGCATGGATTGAGGAATGAATAACTGGGTAGTAGTAGGCATCCATCAGTGTCAGGAGATTATGGAGTTGCACTCTGGTGTTGGCCTGGTCTGGGGTGGCCTCACCAGGGCGCAAAGCCAGGGTAGATTGAATCGGGGGAGAAGCTGTTACCCAGGCAGCAGGTCTCCCCTCTCCACAGCGCTGAAAGTCTCCAATGAAAAGGCATACGCCAATACGATTGGTTCCAGTGCCGTCGCAGAAACTGAGTTTTCCAGGGATGACCTCGAAGTTGGTGAAAAAGGGCACAGGAACCTCCAACCCCGGAGACTGCTGTGGACATGGCCGGAGAAGAACCACCCCATCAAGGGTATGAACAACCCCAGCCTCCTGAAGCAGAGCCTTGGCGCACGATCCTCAGGAGGTGGACGTCCCGGTCCCGCAACAACAGTTTCCAGACAAAGATCATCATAGCTACCTTTATAATAAATAAATAAATAAATAAATGTCTATTTAGGTAAGGTACATACATACAAGAGATTTTACAAAGATTGATGGATTATAGATAGAGCTAGTACATACAATGACTAAAGCCACTATTGCACAAAGCGTTTCGGGCAGGAAAAACATTAATGACTAAAGCTTAATACTAATTGAGTATAAAGAATAAAATGTGTTGAGAACAAATAAAAATAGAGATAAAAAAAGGGGGGAATATGGCTGAAAAAGCAGCACAAATACAATTAGGTCGACAAACAGCGTTGTTTAAAAAAAAAACAGACATGGGTTGACAATAGAGGGGTAAGGTAGGTTACAGGGAATTTATTAGGTAGTGCTTCGTTTTTATCTTAAACTGGTTGAGAGAGGTACAGTCTTTAACATGGTTGGGAAGGTCATTCCACATTCTGGGTCCCTTGATTTGTAGAGCATTTCTAGTTTGATTAAGTCGTACTCTTGGAATATCCAAACTGTATTTATTTCTGGTGTGGTGCTCATGGGTTCTGTTACAACCTTCAATGAAGCTTTTGAAGTCAGGATTGGCATTACAGTTCAGCATTTTATATATGTATAATACACATGAGAGAATGTGCAGTGACTTAATATCTAACATATTCAGAGATTTGAGTAGGGGTACCAAGTGATGTCTGGGGCCAGAGTTGGATATTGTCCTAATAGCAGCTTTGTGTTGAGTAATTAGAAGACGTAAATGATTTTGGGTAGTAGAACCCCAAGCACAAATACCATAGTTGAGATATGGATAGATGAGGGAGTAATAGAGAGTCACCAGGGCAGGGCGGGGTACATAATATCTGATCTTAGAAAGAATGCCAACAGTTTTTGAAACTTTTTTTGATATATTTAGAATGTGTCCCTGGAAATTCAGCTTGTGGTCAATGAGAACGCCAAGGAACTTGCCATCTAATTTGTTACAAATTTGGGTATTGTTTATTTTTAGATTTATTTGATTAGAGGATTTATTGCCAAACAGAATATAGAAAGTTTTGTCAATGATAAGGGTGAGTTTGTTGGCAGTTAGCCAAAGATGGACTTTATTTAGCTCAGTATTTACTGTGGCATTTAGAGCAAGGGGGTCAGGACTGGAGTAAATGAAGGTTGTGTCATCAGCAAATAGAATTGGTTTGAGGTGTTGGGAGGCATTTGGAAGGTCATTAATGTAGATGAGAAAGAGGAGAGGGCCAAGTATGCTGCCCTGAGGAACACCAATGTTGATGGGTAGGGTGGGAGAAATTGAATTTTTCACAGAAACATACTGGAGCCTGTCAGTAAGGAAAGATTTGAGGTATTGCAGGGAGTGTCCTCTGACTCCATAATGATGTAATTTAAGAAGAAGGTTTTGGTGGTTGACAGTGTCAAAAGCCTTACGCAGGTCCACAAATAACCCAAGAGGGAACTCATTTTTATCAAGAGCTGCATGAATCAAGTTAATCATACTAATAAGTGCATCGTTAGTGTTTTTTTTTGGTCTGAAGCCATATTGACAAGAGCTAAATATATTGTGTTTGGCTAGATAAGAGTAAAGCTGCTTGTAGATTAGTTTTTCAAATATTTTTGACTTGTTAGGCAGGATTGATATAGGTCTGCAGTTGTTAATATCTGTGAGATCATCACATTTGTGGACAGGGGTTACTCTCGCTTTTTTTAGAATATCTGGAAAGGTTTGGAGTTCAAGTGACTTGTTGAAGAGCAATGCAATAGCAGGGGCTAAAGATCTGGAGGCTTTTTTGTAAATTAAAGTTGGTATCTCCTCAAGGGCACTAGACTTGATTCTAAGGGAAAGGATTATCTCATTGACGTCAGTGGAATTAGTAGGCTTTAGGTACAGAGACTGTGGATAGTTACCTGTAAGATAGTCCTTAACATCAGTACTGGAAGATGGAATATCGTTTGCAAGGGATGATCCAATGGAAGAGAAGAACCTATTGAACTCAATAGCAGAATCAGAGGCTGAAAGCTGACCATCGTTATTGGACAGGAGTGTTGGTATGTTATTTAAATCTTCTTTGATCCCAATATTTGTGAAATTGTGTTTTTTTAATGTTGCTCTTTATTTGGGTAAATTTATCTTCGTAGTGTTTAGTTTTGGCTCGTCCAATTATTTTAGATAGCAATAACGAGTAATTCTTTGAGAATTCTTTGGAGACGGTTCCTAACCTATACTTCTTCTCAAGGTCATGTTTTTTATTAATGGATTTAAGTATTCCCTTTGTAAGCCAAGGATTGTTAAGCCTTTTGGTTGTGACTTGTTTTGTAAGCATATATAGGACAGTGGATGTTATAAAGGCTAAGAGTTGTTTGAAGAAAAGATTGCACTGCTAGGTTGATGTCCCCTATGTTACCTAACTGGGACTCCCAGTTGACATTATCAGCAGCAGTTATAAAACCCGAGGCTGGTCTCCTTTAAGACCAAGTAGAAGGAAGAGTGATAATTATTAAATATTTATATTATTATTATAATGATATAAATATTTAGAAGGACTTCTACCCAAATAAATATTAAACATATATTTGGGTAAAAGTCTAAATAAGGAACATCTTTGCAGGAAATGAGACAAATGTGGATAGCTTCCTTACCTGGTTGATACCTGGTTGATGGGGTTCTGGGAGTTCTTTTACTCCCCAAGCCCGGCCCGAGGCCAGGCTTGACTTGTGAGAGTTTGGTCCACTAGGCTGTTGCTTGGAGCGGCCCGCAGGCCCACATACCCACCACAGCCCGGTTGGTCCGGCACTCCTTGGAGTTTCCTCTTGAAGATGTCCACGGTTGTTCCGGCAATATTTCTTATAGTCGCTGGGAGGACGTTGAACAACCGCGGACCTCTGATGTTTATACAGTGTTCTCTGATTGTGCCTATGGCACCTCTGCTCTTCACTGGTTCTATTCTGCATTTTCTTCCATATCGTTCACTCCAGTACATTGTTATTTTACTGTGCAGATTTGGGACCTGTCCCTCCAGTATTTTCCATGTGTATTTTTATTTGGTATCTCTCTCGTCTCCTTTCTAGTGAGTACATTTGGAGAGCTTTGAGTCGATCCCAATAGTTTAGGTGTTTTATCTCGTCTATGCGTGCCGTATATGTTAAATAAATAAAATAAATATAAATATGTTTATTCAGGTAAGGTATATACATACAAGTGATGTTACATTAATGGATCGAATTATAGATAAAGCTAGTACATACAATGCCTAAAGCCACTATTACGCAATGCGTTTCGGGCAGGAAGAGCATTAATATGTCATATTAAGAGCATTAATATGTCATAACCACTGAGGCTCACCTCACTTCCTTCCTGGCTGACTGTGGGATATCAGCTGAATAACCAGATCATAATTTGTAGTCTCACATACAACCAAAGTGTACTTAAGCTCTGCCTTTCCTTTCCAAAGGTTTTTTATTTTTATTTTTTGTTTGTCATCTATGCCTGTTTTTTTACTCTTAATTATTTGTTCTTAGTTAATCCCCTTGTCACTAAACCTAGGGATCTTATTACCCTGTTATATTTAAAGTAACTTGGTATTTGTTTCATGTAATCATTTATTGGAATTAAGTAATAGTATAATTGTTTATATCATCTACCACAGTATCATAGTAAAATCTTCCACATTAATATACTCTCACCCTGTTTATTTTTACACTTAGATTTATATTAGAGTAAAATTCAAGATTTACTCAGATATACATATATCTGAGTAATATATATCTTTTTTTTGGGGGGAGCCCCGTCGGCTCCCCGGAGCTATCCCAGGCTGATATGCTAATGTCAGACTTTGGCATCAGTCATGTGTATGGAGTTCTTAGGCCTACCGGGAACCACGGCCAGAACCGGGCCCCCTCAGAGAGGCAAGGGGAGCAATGGCCTATAGAAGCCCCCGTGTGGTTGGAAGCATTCTATGTCTGCCATCGACCGGGACAGGCACCCAGAAAGGTAAGCGCCCCAAAACAAACCCCTATTCTGGTTAAAATTGCTACCAAAAGCCGAACTAGTGGATAGAACTCCCAAAAGAAAAACTAGCAAACTAGTGTGACGTCACACGCTGCCGCGCCGCTGTCTGCGCAGCTCCCCCCTCCCCGGGAGGGGGAAGGGGGAGCCCCAGACCCTCCGCGCCGGCTACCCACCCTCAGTTCTTGAGGCTGATGCTATAGGCGAAGGTCGTGTGCTCTGGCTCCGGTGTTCGCTACAACACTGTGCTTGCGTGTGGTGTTTGTTTTCTGGGTGCGAGAGCCAGGAGTAATTTTGGTACTCGGGCTGCATGCGCCTAGGGTTTCCTTCCCTAGGTGCCCTGTAAGTACTACCCTTGGGGCTTGGGGCCACCTTCCACAGGCTCCTTGGGATCTGCCTCTGCTGGTCCGTTTTACCTTTTTCGGTTTTTCGGCCGCCTGTTGGGCTCTTGGGTGTTTTGTTCTCTCTTGTTACTGGCAGGTAAGAGGCAGTTTGCACTGGTAGGGGCGCAGGGTGCTGCACAGCTTGTATTCCCGACATAGCGGCCGGCTCTGTTCCCTGGGGTTCGCTGTCCTCTTGCGGGGTTTTGTTTTTTCTTTTTGTTTTTGCCTGGTGGGGGGTTCTGTCATATTCGTTCCTTTGTTCTAACCCTGTCACGGTTATTCTCGATGGCGCCCCCTGCTAGGTCCCCGTGAGTGTACACGTCCCTGGGGTACAGCTTTAGAAGTTCGATTGGTAGTTTTGGGCGCCGGTTAGCAGCTCCCTGCCTGGGACTACCTGAGCGCGAGTCCTCTTAAAGTAAACGCTCAGGACCCTGGGAATCCCCTAGGGGGCGCGTGGGTCCGATGGATGTGACCCCGGAGTCCCCACTTGCGGTGTGCGAGTTTGAGGGTTGCTCGGTCCCTTTGTCTCAGGGTGACCCTCATTGTTTTTGCCTCTGCCATGCTGCCTGTTGGGTCGGTGATACTTTCGACCCTGAGTCCTGTGAGTGTTGCTGCTTGCTTGTGACTCAATTTACCCAATCCTCTGATGATTCTCTTCGGGTACAGGCGGCGCGTGCGTTGCAGGCTAGGTTTCGTCTGTTGCAACGCGCAAGGTTGGTTGCTCACCCGGATGCCCCGAGGCTGCCCCGCTTTGCTTTTCGTGACCCGGACTTGGGGGTGGGGGTCGCTTCGATCCTGGTTCAGTCCGCGCCTCCTCGTCCTTCCCCTACTGCTCGTTCTGGTCCCCCCCCCTTGCTTCCAGCCCCGAAACGTCTGAGGGTTTCGGGGTCGGAGCAGGGGTTCCTTGATCTTGAGACTCGGGCAGCTTCGGGGGGTGCCCCTTCCGGGGGAGCGGCAGAGGCATTCGAGTCTTGTCTCCCGGCCGAAGCTTCGGGGTCTGACCAGTGGGCCCCCCTTCCTTCCGCTGTTCCGGCTGCTCCGTCCTTGTCTTGTGGGGTCGGGGCTTGGGGAGAGGACTCGGCCTCGGGTCCTGTGGTGTTGGACCTCGAGGCTGGGGAGGGGCTGACTTGGGGGCCTTGGGCTCCGCTGGACCCCGCCTGGGTTTTTTCCCTCTGAGCGGGGCTTACTGTTACAAGGAGTGGGGTTCTCTTTTCCCCCCTCTGCGTACGAGTTGGATTTGGTGTCGGCCCCTCCCCGGGTTCGGTTCCGTGTTCCCCCGGGTTCGTCGGTTCCGTCTTTCCGGAGGTTTTCGGCTTATCGCATCCAACCTGGTGAGGTGCGAGCGGCCTTTGCAGCTTACCTCCTGCGGGACCCGGATTATGCCTCTGATATGGATCCATCTGAGTTCAGGTTTGGGACTTCGTTCCCTTTCTGGCTCCGTTACGAGGTTCCGGAGTCTTCCTGGCTAGCAGCCTGCCCTTTGCTTGTTTTGGATTCCTGGCATTCCTTCTGTCGTTCCCGCACGTTGGAGTGGCGGGAAGCTTCCACGGTGATTCAGGTTTTCCTGGGGGGCGAGCTTGAGTACCTGAATGAGTGCTTGTTTGCCCCTGCCCTTCCCCGCGATGTGGGCGTTATTCAGCTTCATGTGCAGGTTCCTGTCCTTTCGGCGGCGCTGGTTGCGGAGGATTTGCGCGCCCGGGGCCTTTTGGCTTCGGCCTTGCGGTTCTTTTCCATCCTGGAGCTGTCCTCGGATTGGCTCGTGGAGGATGTGAGGACGCTTGGGTCCGTCCCAGGGTCTGGCGCCTTGTCCTCGGCGGCGCGCTCGTTCGCTGCCTTGTTGAAGCTGTTCACGCCGATTTTGCGGGATGCGGTTTCCCTGTTTTATGCTTCCCGTCTCGCGTGTCGGCAGGCGGTGCTGGGTTCCTCCGTGGAATCTGCTTGGGCTCTGGCTCTTAGGCGTTCTTCCCCCTTTTGTCCTCTTCTTTTTGAGGAGTCGGCCGTGGCGCAGTTATTCAGGCTGCGTCGGCGGCTTGTCGTCCGATGTCGGACTTGTTGGTCTTCCGGGGGTCCCGGGGTGGGTCTTCCCGGCGGGGTCGTGCCAGAGCTCGGGGTCCTCTCGTCGTGGTAGGCCTCTGGTGTCAGGTTCGGGTTCGGCTCCTGCTGCGGACCCGCCCTCGTCTGGTCGGCGCGGTGTTCGCCTGTGCGGGGTTCTGGGTCTCGTAAGGGGCGCCGGCCCTTTCGCGGTTTGCCCCGTTGAAGGGGCGATGTTGGGGGGCGGCTTGCGCGTGTTCGCCCGCGCCTGGTCCCACGATTGTGGGCCTTTCAGGTCGTGTCTTGCGGTCTGCGGTGGGTGGGTGGGCCCTCCCCTTTGGGGGGTTCGGGGCAGGCAGGGCAAGTTTCTTCCCCTGCGCTCCGTCGCGTCGTCTTGGAGTGGGTACGTTTGGGCGTCGTCGAACCGACGTCGTCCCTCAGATGGGTTTCCCGTCTGTTTCCGGTTCCGAAACGGGACTGCGCGGACCTGAGGTTCATTCTGGACTTGTCCCGTCTGAACCCCTGGGTTTTTTGCCCCTCCTTCCGGATGACTACGTGTCTCAGGTTCGGCTCCTTTGGAGCCGGGCGCNGGCATGAGGCTTGCTTTCAAAGGTTTTGACCTCACTTGAGCTGAAGAAATGTGGGAAGGTCGCACTCCGTTGAGCTCCTGCTGAAGAGGGCCCCTGATTGATATACCTTCAGAAGAAGGAAGTGGAACACATCTCGCTTGTGGAATAAGTCTGTGGACGTCACTCAAGTAGTGGACTGCAGGGAGAGTGTGAGCAGTCTTTAAAGCAGTTGTTGACCAGACCACACACTAGAAGGTGAAGAGACGACGACGTTTCGGTCCGCCTGGACCATTCTCAAGTCGATTGTGATGAGGGAGTAGAGACAGCAATAAATAGGCAAGAGAGCTGAGGAGCAAAGTAAGGTGTAGTAGAGGGGATAGTAATAATAATAAGAGCTGCAGAAGCCTATTGGCCCATACAAGGCAGCTCCTATTATACCACCAAATGAGAAGGAGATAGGAATAAAAGAGGATAGCAAGGGAGCATAGGAGAAGAGATAAAGAAAGGAAAAGAAAGAAAAAATAGAAGGGGTAGGCTTATGTTAGGTCACGTTGTTAGAAAGATTAGAACATTTGAGTATATACTGTGAAAGGGAAGAGTCCACAGCAACAAGCCAGGACTCAAGTTCATGTTGGGTACATTGTGTATAAGAGCCGATTCCACAAGACGGCGTCTGTGTAGAGTAGAGGCAGGAAAGATTATTTTGGAGGAAGACCAATCAATGGGATGATTAGAATCCCTCACATGGCAGAAGAGAGCATTGTTAGTGTCTGCAGACTTAACACTTCTCTTGTGTTCTTTAAGTCTGTCATTCAGTGTATGCCAGTTTCGCCAAAGTATTGGAGAGGCAAGACGAACAGGAAATAGAGTAGACACCAGCAGCATTAGAAGTAGGAGGAGCAGTGTGAACTAGATTCTACGAAGTGTGTTAGTTTGTCGAAAGGCGAGTTTAATGTCAAGAGGACGAAAGGTATTGGTAAATTTTGAGTTCAGATATGAAGGAAGGCATAGTACAGTGCTACTAGTGTTGGAAGCAGGTTTAGGATGAAAGAAATTTCGTTTAGCTTGAGAGTAGGCACAGTTGATGAAATGCAAAGGGTAACCAAGGCGAGAGAATGATTTGTAGATAAAGGCAATTTCAGAATCAAGAAACTGAGGGTCGCTGATGCGTAGAGCGCGAGGAAGAGAGAGACGAGGACACTTTTCTTAACAGAAGGAGGATGGTAGGAAAAGAAGTGAATGTACATGCCACTATGCATGGGTTTACGGTAGACAGAGAAAGAGAACCCAGACACAGAGCTGTGAACATGAACGTCAAGAAAAGGAAGGAGGGAATTAGATTCCCACTCAACTTTGAAATGGATAGAAGGAGCCAGATTGTTAAGAGAGGCGAGGAAAGGCTGGAAAGATTAAGGTCATGAGGCCATAAAGCAAAAATGTCATCAACATAACGAAGCCAAAGAGAGGGACGAGTATCAATAGAAGGAAGAAGAACAGTTTCGAAGTATTCCATGTAGAAATTAGCAAGAACAGGGAGAGAGGGGAACCCATAGCAACCCCGAAAGTTTGAGTGTAATATTACCGTTGAAAGAGAAAGAGTTAGAGTCAACACAGAGTCTAATGAGATCGAGGAAAACGTCAGTAGGAAGAGGGAGAGGAAGAAGGCCCTCTGACGCCTTCTGTCTAAGGAAAGAGAAACGTCATCGAGCGGAACATTAGTAAACAGAGAGTCGACATCAAGACTAAGCATCTTACAAGAGGTTGCAGGCGCAGTCTTTCTATGAAGTCCTGAGAGTGACGAAGATGGGCAGGGGAAAAAGTGCCAAGGTAAGGCGTCAGGGTTTTAGCGAGCCAGGAGGCAAGAGGATAGCTGACAGAGCCCCGTGAAAAAATGATAGGACGAGAGGAACCCAGGTTTATGAGTCTTAGGAAGACCATAGAAATAAGGAAGAGAAGGGCAGATGACACGGAAATGTTTAATGAGATTAAAGTCAGGAGGACAAAGACTAGAGAGCTGTCTTAGTTTGTGGTTAAAGGAAGTTTTGAGGCGATCCAAAGGGTTAGAAGTCAGAGGAGCATAAGTGCGAGAGTCAGAGAGCAAGACATCTGCTTTTCGGAGGTAGTCCTCATGGTCAAGGACAACCACCGAATTGCCTTTGTCGGAAGGAAAGATAAGAATAGAGTTGTTAGATTTCAGGGAGGCAAGGGCAAGCTGGAAGCGACGAGGAAGGTGGTGATTTTTAGAAAACAAGCTGTCAAGAACGGGGATAAGGGCTCCTCTAAAGGCAGACAGGTCCGAAAGAGTACTAGAGTTAGAATTGACAAACCTGTCAAAGGAACTAATGAGATCAATGCCACAGCGTGGGCCAGGGGAAGTAGCAAAGACAAACCAAGGCCAAGAAGTTCTTGCTGGTGCCTAGAAAGAGAGTAGGATGAAAGGTTGATAACACAGTCAGAGAGAGAGTATTTGGCCCAAGGACTGTTGGAGATCAGGCATTGAAGTTTGTTGTGTAGTGTACAGGAGTGGTGGGAAGAGGAGACGTGAGCAGTGTCAAATGCAATTGGAAAAAGGGTATTGCATAGATCACTGGGAAGAGAAGAGTCTTCACTCTTTCACTCTTTCCTCTTTCACTCTTTCCCCTTATCTCTTCTCCTACGCTCCCTTGCTATCCTCTTCTTATTCCTATCTCCTTCTCATTCGGTGGTTATAATAGGAGCTGCCTCGTATGGGCCAATAGGCCTTCTGCAGCTCTTATTATTATTACTATCCCCGCTACTACACCTTAATTTGCTCCTCAGCTCTCTTGCCTATTTATTGCCTGTCTCTACTCCCTCATTACAATCGATCTCATTACTTGAGAATGGTCCAGGACAGACCGAAACGTCGTCGTCTCTTCACCTTCTAGTGTGTGGTCTGGTCAACATACTTTAGCCACGTTATTGTGACTCATTGCCTTTAAAGCAGTTTTGTAGGTAGCTTGAGGCGCCCTGATTGTCGCCCCCTAGCCAGTGAGCGCCAGCCAGCGAGTCAAATTCTGTGGTTTGTCTGGGGAAGGAGTTGCTGAGAACTTCAAGCCAGTAGAGGAGGAGTCAGTGGATTGAACTCTAAGGCTATTGAAGAAATACTGAGCTCTATGGAAGAGCAGCCCCACAGGAGGAGTAGGACTCAAGTTGTGAGAGGAAAAGCAGTGGAGTGGACTTTCATGTGCATCGGTGGTACCAGTGGTGAATTACCATTGCTGTTTAACCCTCAAACCGCGCATATCATATATAAATGATATCAGTGACAAAACCGAAACCGCGCACATCATTTATATATGATTTCGTGTCTAGCGCTATAATTTAAACGCCCCGCCTGGGATAGGGGCAGTTATAGTACAGCCACGACTGATAGTTGCCAGATGCCACCTAGAAAAAAATCCAGCCCAACATTCTTGGGAGTGAGAGCGTCAGTATTGCGCCAGCCTTGGTGGCTGGCGCACGCAGCACGAGCTCACAGCACCGCTGTTCAGCTTGTGACCACAGCATCGCCTACAAATGCCAAAATATAAGTGATACTGCAATTATTTAGCAGTGATAGTATTACTGAAGCCCCCTGACTTTGATAAAACTGACCAGGATTCTGATAACAGCTTGATTGTGGAGATATTTAGCGCTGTGCTCGATGGAGGGAGGAGTACAGCTGTGGAGGGAGGGTTGTGGGCGTCGTCTTCTTACTGTGTGTGGCCACCATTTATTGACTGCACTCACCATACCAGCTTAGTGGTTCGCTATGGTGAACACAAATGTAGATACTTACATATAACGTGTGTATAGTGTGAGATAACAGCGAGAGGAGTAGGTTGGGAGCCGCCATTTTGGTGAGAGAGGTGCGTCGTCTGCACGACTTGGCAAGTTTGTTTACTGGTGGCCACTATGGTCTTTGGGCACCATACCAGCTTATTTGTACAAGTATGGTGAATAAAACAGGTAGATACTTATATATAATGTGTGTATATAGCGTAATAACACCACAACCAATATTGTTGGAGGAGAAATATTAGTGCGTCTGGCCTTGAGGGTGGCCGCCGATCAGCTGACTGTGGAGTAGCTACGTCTTTGTGCGTTTACTCACCATACAAGCTTAGATGTACAGTTATGGTGAACAAAACATGTAAATACGTATATATAACGTCTGTGTATAGTGAATAAATGCAAAAACAGTATTGTGGGAGGTAAATGAGGGTGAGTGAGGTGGTGTTGAGGGAGGGCGTGGCAGTGAGTGGCTCGGTAGTGTGTGGCGGCCACTCCTCGTTGCTTTTTGACTCACAAGACAACTTAGTAGTTTGTTATGGTGAACAAAACATGCAGATACTTATATAACCTGTGTATATAGTGTAACAACAGCAAAACTATTGTTTATTGTTTTATGAACATAATAATTGAATCACTTATATGCACACCATAATTTTGAGTACAGCGATGGTTCACACATTTATAATATAAATATACCACAATTCACTGTATGGAATAATATTACTGCAAAAAACTAAGAAAAATCAATCAGAGACATTGAAATAATTAGGAAATAATATATTTGTGGCAACTGCCGTCTGACAGCTTGGGCGGAGTAGACCTCGTCTGGCGAAGGCTCTGCCAACGCCCCTTTTTGTCACACTTCCCTACCCTATTGCGGCTAAAATATGCCACCTACGATTTTTTTGGTATTTTTTCGTGATCAGGGAACAAAAATAAACACTTCTATAAGACAAAAGAATTTTTTGGATTTTTTTTTTTGTTGCGCCTGTGGGTGTGAATTTCATTTGGGCCCCTAGCGGTTTGAGGGTTAAGGGAACTAGTCTACGGAACTCACTCCCTAGTGAATTGAAAAGCTGTCAAACTTTTGCCTCATTTAAAACAAAACCAAAAAATACCTAATTTCATCTTCGTAGTTTCCTACACTGAGCTTTACATTTGCTCTGTATCTAGTGTTACCCAATCTCCCAATCTTTATGTACTTAACCCAAACAACTTTATCATTGTGTTCATTGCTGTCTTCTTTTATGTGCTAGCCTTATGTTGTATTGTGTCTACTAATTTTTGTTAAACTACCATTCAAGCTGTCATTGCAATCAATCTGAGCTACCTATGTGCTTTAATATACCTACAATTTTCTCTTATCTTTTATTTTTTTTTCTTGCTATGTAACTGTTATCATTTTTATAAATTTTGCAAGTATTTACCTACTTAGAATTTTCTTAGATTAAGGACCTGCCCGAAACGCTGCACGTACTGGTGGCTTTACAAGAATGTAATTACTATGCTATGTATCCTCACAATCCTAATGTACCTTCTTGTATATACTGTATATAAATAAATAAATAAAAAAAATGAAACTAGCCAGGGTTCTGATAATAGCAGGATTGTGGTGATATCACCAGATATTTACTAGTCTCCGTGGTGTAGTGGTAAGACTCTCACCTGGCGTTCCGCGAGCACTTTGTTATGGGTTCGTATCCTGGCTGGGAGGATTTACTGGGCACAAATCCTTAATTGTAGCCTCTGTTTAACCCTTAAACTGCGCCATATCATATATATGATATCAGTGACAAAGCCGAAACCGCACACATCATATATATATATATGATTTCATGTCTAGCGCTATAATTTAAACGCCCCGCCTTGGGATAGGGGCAGCTATAGTGCAACCACGACTAATAGTTGCTAGATGCCACTAGAAAAAACCAGGCTAACATTCTTGGGTGTGAGAGGGTCAGTATTGAGCAAGCCACCAAGGCTGGCGCACGCAGCACGAGCTCACAGCACCGCTGTTCAGCTTTTGACCACAGCATCGCCTACACATGCCATAATATATATGATCATGCTATTATTTAGTGATTTTAGTATTATAGAAGACCCCTGACTGATAAAACTGACCAGGATTCTGATAATAGCAGGATTGTGGTGATATTTAGCGCTGTGCCCCATGGAGGGAGGGTGGTGGCGTCGTCGTCGTCTTACTCTGTGGGGCCACCTTTTATTGACTGCACTCACCATACCAGCTTAGTGGTTCGCTATGGTGAACACAAATGTAGATACTTATATATAATGTGTGTATAGAGTGTGATAACAGCAATAGGAGTAGGTTGGGAGCTGCCATTTTGGTGAGGGAGGCTTGTCGTCTGCATGACTTATGTTGTTTACTGGTGGCCACTATGGTCTTTGGGCACCATACCAGCTTATTTGTACAGGTATGGCAAATAAAACAGGTAGATACTTATGTATAATGTGTGTATATAGCGTAATAACACCACAAACAATATTGTTGGAGGAGAAATTTTAGTGTGTGTGGCCTTGAGGGCGGCCGCCACCAGCTGACTGTGTGAGTAGCTACGTCTTCGTGTCTTTACTCACCATACAAGCTTAGATGTACAGTTATGGTGAACAAAACATGTAAATACTTATATATAACGTCTGTGTATAGTGAATAAATGCACAAACAGTACAGTACAACCTCGATTCAACATACTATATGGGACCAACTCCAGTTCGTTGGAGCGCTGGATTCGTTGCAAGAGGTGACCTTCAGGAGGCGTTTGTGTCGGTGTCTTTTTTTTTTCTTGTACACAATAAAAATGCATTATCATATTACATACTCTACCTATATATTACTTCTCTACTAAGAAATACTGTAATTAATAAATTTACCTTATTGTTGAAGTTATATCCATCTTGAAGTTTTGTGAAGTTGTGAATGCTCTACAGTAAATACGTACTGCAGTGCATTATGCAGTTAGCACTGTGTTGATTAAAAGTAGTTCTGCTGTATGTTGAGTACTACAATACAGTTTATGAAAACTATTGTACACAAAAATTACTACAACTTTAATTTTAACACTGAGTACACACTTAAATTTAACACTTGTTCTAACTGTTCATGTTGCACACGATGTTTTTAGATGTTTGCATCAGCTTTGCTGGTGCTCGCTGCTGCTGTGAGTTCAGCTGCTTCTGAGCTGGTGCTGCCTGCTGTTGTACCAGTGCTGGGTACAACTGTGCTTGTGCTGGGTACGGCTGTTGTACCAGTGCTGGGTACAACTGTGCTCGTGCTGGGTATGGCTGTTCTCGTGCTGGGTACGGCTGTTCTCTTGCTTGGTACAGCTGTTATTGTGCTGGGTACGGCTGTTCTTGTGCTGGGTACGGCTGTTCTCGTGCTGGGTACGGCTGTTCTCGCGCTGGGTACGGCTGTTCTCGTGCTGGTTGATTTTCTGCTACTAGTTGTTGCAAAATATTGCTTCGTTTTTGGCATTAATAAGGCACTATTAGTAAGCCCCTGAGACATTTTGTTTTATAACCAAAGAGCTGTAGTAAAAAATGGTCAATTCCACAATTATTCTTCCACCAGCGGATAAATACTGTACGTCAATCGCAGACAAAGCTAAGGGCACTGGGTGCATACTGTACGAACGCAGACTAAGTCTATACGCACACCCTTCAGTTGGCTGGTGTTTAAGCCTGATCCAGTAACATAAATTTCTCTTAAATATTCAATTTACATCAAATTATATATTTTTGTGTTATGTATTTAGTTTAGCAACATTATTACGATAATAAGAGCTATAAAAAATACTTATTTTGAAACTGTTTATTTATTTCATTATTTCGAAGCCATAGGTCACTGAACTGTGGCGACGAAATCGAACAAAACACCGCCTGGTGTTGTGTTCGATTTCCAGTAGCATATGTTTCTCTCAAATATTCAATTTACATCAAATTATATATTTTTGGGTTACATATTTAGTTTAGCAACATTATTACGGTAATAAGAGCTATAAAAAATACTTTGGAACTAATTTATTAATTTTATTATTTGAAGCCGTAGATCGCTGAACTGTGGCGACGAAATCGAACACAACACAACAAGCATGGTGTATGGGCAGGGATTAGACCCGTTCACTCGTGCTGGAGTTGTGCTGCCAATAACGTGAACAATTTCTCAAATAGGAGATATCTACCTTATTACAGCATATTTTGGTCTTATTTAGTTTAGTTTAATTAGGATAATAGAGAGTTATTAAAACACCAGTTTTAGAAATGATTTATTAATGTGAAACGTTCAAAGTCATGGGTCACTGAACTATGACAACACAGACGAAAGTGAGTGAAACCTCACTGTAAAGTGAAGTTTACTGTACAGTATTCCCTTATCTGTCTACCCTCACTCGTCTTGTTTCATCACAGAAAATGTATAAGAAGATTTCAACATATTAGCTAGCTATTCACGCTTCAGCCTTTAAATTAATTTACAAAGATATGTGTGCCACAAATCGGTGAGCGAAAATCATTGAAACTCAGTCGTTCACTTCTGTGGACCACTCTGGCTGGTGTTTGGTTAATATGCGTCACTTCTTGTGGACCATTCTGGCTGGTGTTTGGTTCACATGATTCACTTGTTGTGTGGTCCACTTGTGTGATCCAACTTGTCTTATGAAGGAATTATTAATTGTAATCTGTGATAGAATGAGACAGTTTTCCACCACTCTGTGAACTCTGTCCCAACATCGTAAGCTTGTGGACCACTTGTGTGGTCCACTTGTGTGGTCCACTTGTGTGGTCCATTTGTGTGATCCATTTGTGTGATCTAACTTGTCATATAAAGGAATTATTAATTGTAATCTGTGATGGGATGGTAAAGTTTTCTACCACTGTGAACTCTATCCCAACATCGTAAGATTGTGGACCACTTGTGGACCACATGTGCGGTCCACTTGTGTGGTCCACTTGTGTGATCGAACTTGTCATATGAAGGAATTAATAATTGTAATCTGTGATAGAATGTGAAACTTTTCCACCAGTCTGTGAACTCTGTCTCGACGTCGTAAGCAAATCCGAACATCCCCCGCTTTGGCGAACCATTGTTCGTCGAACAGGGTGAGTAAATCCGGCCTGAAAAGTGTGCGAACTAGCCGAAGATTCGTTGAATCGGGGTACGTTGAATCGAGGTTGTACTGTATTGTGGGAGGAGAATGAGGGGGGAGTGAGGTGTTGTTGAGGGAGGGAGTGGCAGCGAGTGGCTGGCTGGTGTGTGGCGGTCACTCCTTGTTGCTTTTTGACTCACAATACCAACTTAGTGGTTCATTATGGTGAACAAAACATGCAAATACTTATATATAACCTGTGTATATAGTGTAACAACAGCAAAACTATTTGTTTATTGTTTTATGAACATAATAATTGAATCACTAATATGCACACCATAATTTTGAGTACAGCGATGGTTCACACATTTTATTATGTAAATATTTCACAATTTGCTGTATTGAATAATATTACTGCAAAAAAACTAAGAAAAAATCAGAGACATTGAAATAATTAGGTAATATATTTGTGGCAACTGCCGCCTGACAGCTCGAGCGGAGTAGACCTCGTCCGGCGAAAGCTCTGCCGACGCCCCTTTTTTACCACACTTCCCTACCCTATTGTGGCTAAAATATGCCACCTATGATTTTTTTGTTACTTTGTGATCAGTGTACAAAAATGAACACTTCTATAAGACAAAAGAATTTTTTTGAATTTTTTTTTTCCCTGTGGGTGTTAAATCCATTTGGGCCCTTAGCGGTTTGAGGGTTAAACACCTTTTGAATACTCGGTGGTGATACTTGAAGACACTGATGGTGCTCGAGTCTCCCCTGGCTTAGCGCCTTCTATTGATAATTACTTCATCACTCAGTTGACCTAGTGTCAGAGAATGATCTCAAGATTCTCCCACAGCTGACTAGAATGGCTCATTGCAGTGCACAGTGCACCGACTTCATGCACAAGGTCCTATTTCTGTTAACCCTGTATAGTGACCTGGCATGTTGGGTATCTCCAGAATGCCCACTTAACCAGGAACACTTTCATAATACGGTGGCCGCCGTATGTCTAGGCAGGAAATAGATACAGGGAGTTAAGCATACTTGCCACCAAGGGTCAGTGAGTACATTGGCCGGTGCGGACCGTGAGAAGAGTAGAGGGGATGCCTGCGAGGCGACAGTGTGACCCTGAGGTCAACCTCAACCGGCGTGATGGAAAATAGCAGCTATGAAGTGGTCGTGACGCGTTCATGATGTCACTCCTACTACTGATCATCGAATGGTCAATATGATTGGTTCCCACCCATTTGCTGCAATGCTATTGGTCAATTTATAACTCTTTTTGTGTTGTGTGCCATGAGATGCCCGGCAGCCCTTGTAGAGTATTCACGTGAGGGAGACCTTACCCAGAGGACGTGTAGCTGTTCTGTCTATCGGCCAATAGACTGAACACCATCAATTCCTCACCGTCAAGTTAACTCAGCATCTTTGCGATATACCCCACACTCACCCAGAATCACGAGTGTGAATATATTGTTCAGAAGCCTAAAGTGACAAATCTCCAGAGCGAAACAGACTGGTATCAGGTAACCCCTGGTGACAAAGATCGTTGTGAGTGACATAGAGTGAACTAAGGCAGTGCCGCCGCCTAAGTAATCTGTGTGTGACTTTACCACAGTGTACAGTGTAGTGCATGGTACCATATAACCTGCAGCCGCCAGCCGCCGTCGCCCTCACTGTACCATGTGACGTCACCACCCTTACTCACCGCCAGTGCCAAGAGTGTGTGCGTGTGTCTGTACGCCCTATTGCGAGTACCCTCCGTGTCTACGAGCGAAACCAGCTGTAAGGCCACCTACGAGTTCTTGCATAAATGTGTCTGAGTGAGTGAGTAAGGAAAGGTACCTTATCTGTAAGTACAAGATCTTGTCATTGTTTTATTGTGTCTGTGTTGATCTGAGGGATCAACCACAGTTCTCACCTTCTTATACCTGCCACAAGTTATAGGTGAATCGAAGGTGTATGCGTGTTATCTGTGTGGTATCACTGCATTTCACTCGTCTGTGAATGTGAGCTTCACATACACCACACATTTAGTTATTGTGTGATATTATTATTGTGTATGTTATTGCCTGTCCCATTGACAGTGCCTTTGTGCTTATTGCATATCATCTTTACCGAGTATCCGGTTGGAACTCTTGTGATCCCTTTGCATACCGGCAGTTAGGTTGCCGTGTTAATGATTGGCTGTCAAGTGTGTTAAGTTAGGTGTTTCTCCATGAGTGGATACGAGTCGTTTAGCCAGACGTCAAGAGTCTCGCTAATGCAACCATAGCCTTTCTGACGCCAATCTAAAGTAAAGCAAGCACCCTGTGTATTAGTGGTTAAGTTAGTAAATAAACTACTGTTAAGTTTTATGCGGTGTTTCCGTTGAACCACTTCTGAATACTGCCAATATTACTCAAGCCCTCAGCTCTAGGTGTCTTCAACACCGAGTTGCCTAATTCACTAAACTATAAATGTGATGAGGACCCTAGGAGTCCCTTAAAGTGTTAAATCATTGAGGAGATTCCAATGATCAACGTGGAGCAAGACCAGGTGAGGCTAGTCTGAGAAGAGACCCTCAAGGACTCTAACTCGACCTTGCTCCCAGGCCCTGTACGGTTGCTCTCGTATTTTCTATTCTGCTAATTCCGACAATTTCGTGAAGCGTCTGCCACATGTACATTGGCGATGTACGCATTGCAGTCGTGAAAGCAAAAAAAGAAAACCCCCACACCTAGGCTGTCACAAGGTGTAGTCAGATTAGTGGGTATAAAGTACAGTACTGTAACTCAGAAAATTACAGTAAAATTTTCAGTTGATTATTTTGTTACAGTATTTTCTTTAGTTGGTGGGGCAGTTTATCTTGGCAGTGAGTAGATCTCTCCAAGCTCCCTCACCACATGGAGGGAATAAGAAAGGTAGATCTCTGATCTCTCCAAGCTCCCTCACCACATGGAGGGAATAAGAAAGGTAGATCTCTGATCTCTCCAAGCTCCCTCACCACATGGAGGGAATAAGAAAGGTAGATCTCTGATCTCTCCAAGCTCCCTCACCACATGGAGGGAATAAGAAAGGTAGATCTCTGATCTCTCCAAGCTCCCTCACCACATGGAGGGAATAAGAAAGGGTAATTTCATCACACTATACACTGTTATATATGACAGTGTCAGACCACGAAGGAAAATTGAAACAGGAGTTTCCTTAAGTACTTTCGTATATTAATACATCTTCAGAAGGAGTGAAGATGTTATATATATATGTGCTATTGAAGACCTTTATTAAAATTAATATTGTCTAGACTCGTACCATATTCTTATTAATCCTCATTGCAGAAAGATGAAAACAGATTGCGGTGAGCCTGCACCATGGCACCAAGGGTACAACTGAAGATGCCAGCTGTCACATCATAGAAGTAAAACTTGTCAAAACATCAACTATAAAACTCTTTGTACTGTAGTATTCCTCATGCTGACCTCAAAGCAGCAGATATTTATATCAATGGTACTGTAATATTGTTTGTTTTAGTTAAGATTGTGCTTTATCTTGAAGTTAAGAATTATGCCATAGTTTCTACAATTCAGTTCACTCTTATATAATGCATGTTTAAACAGTTTGTTTTTGCCATGATGCAGTTTTCATGTAGTGACCAATGATTTAAACTGCATGCACTATTATTATTATATAACATGCATTTTTGGCATGTTTACCAGTCTATTCCAAGGAAGGAGGGGGGAGGGGAGCAAATAAAAGTTGGTGGAGCAAAGACAATGCTAATTTGGCTCCCCTATGACCATCCACCCAATGTGCAACACCCACACAGGTGGGGGATGAAAAGGGAGGTAATTTACAGAGTTTAAAGAGGGTTAATAACCTACATCTACAATGAGTCATACTTGCCTATCATCACTGGTATTACTCAGTTTAGCAATATTGTGGAGATGTAAACTTTCAGAGCATTATTGAAGATTTGCCACAGGACTGATACAAAAAACTACATTTATTTTGCAGGACAATATGTCCAAAAAGAAAGTTGTACATTTATTCATTTGTGGCCATTTAGCTCCTTGTGACTTCTACTTTACCATAGTTGGTTTCTGCTAATTTAATGTTCATAATAACTTGAATATAGATTGCAGTTACAAGACTTTCAAGTTTATCTATCATTTTAATTTATTTTTTTGGAACATATAAGCTAATAGGCCATAGCAGTGAAAATCCACACTGAGCTCATATTGACCACAAGCATGGGCTGAGTTGGAACACAATATCCAACATGATAGTTGGAACTATCTCAATCATCATACGCCCAGGACTCTGCTCCTATCACGTCCTTGTATCTCATTCAAGTGCTATACAGTCATACCAAGTAAGTAATTATCAAAAGAAGGCACCAAGCCAGGGAGGCTATGTAGCACCATTAAAAGTGTGGGACATTCAAAAGGTGCTAAATATCACTAAGGATGCCAATATAAAAACAATAGCGCAGGAGGCAAACAACTTCAAAGGCATTTGATTCACCACGAATACTATCGAGGGACAGTTGGGAAGCAAGATGCATGCACATCCTAGAAGTCAGGATATTCAACAAGGATATGCACGACTGTAATAGGGACAATGCAAATCAGATAATAAGGAGAAGGGTGGTGCTCCATTAAGTGCCCATGAGTTAAGCGTTGCTGGCCAATACGCAACCTCACCAGAGCCATTTCTCACCGCCGGTTACGGTGGTAGGAGGAAGGCCATGGGGACACACACTACCCTTAAAAGCATGCAACTTGTAATCAGAAACAGAAGACCAACAACCCTGACAATGGGCAAGGATTGAGGAATGAATTACTGGGTAGAAGTCGGAATAAGGAATAGTTTTACGGGAGATGGGGACAGGCGTGGATAGCTTTCTTCGCGGCAGCTTCTGCACGCTCATTTAAGAACACAATATGGCTGGGTACCTAGCAAAACTCGACTCTCTTAAATATGCTGGAGATAAGAAACAGCCAATCTTGAATTTTGATGACCACAGGATGGACAGGATTAAAGGCCTCCAGAGTCATGAGGGCACTGTGAGAGTCAACTACAACAACAAAGGAAGAATTATAGTGAGAAAGCAGTTGATGAAGAGCAAACAAAATTGCATAAAGTTCAACCATGAAGATGCTAGTCTCTGGAGGCAGGTGACACATAGGTGCAGTCAGGAAACACAACGGAGTATCCTTCACCATCAGCAGACTTAGACCCATCTATGAAAACGGAGATGGAGCGGGAGTGTGAAGAAAAGTGAGCAAGGAAAAGGCGTTTCAGAACTGGAGGAGGAGTAAAATCCTTAGTAATGCAGGTCAAGGTTTTACAAAACTTAGGAAGAGGGAACCCTCTGTTGGGTGGCAAGGACAGAATGACATGAGGAGAAACATTGGTAACATGAACCAAGAGAGAACCTTACAAGTGAGACAACCATTCAAAAAGGGGAAGGTGGTGAAAGGGAACAAGGCCCAACAGGACGAGTAACGGTCAAAGCACGACATAAGCGAGAGTGAGGGTGTTGTAAGGACCTCACAAAGTAACGAAGACAGTAGCGATCATAGCGATCTTGTAGAGACAGGATGCCGGTCTCAACATACAAGCTCTGGGTAGGGGTCGAACGAAAGGCACCAGAGCTATGACGGAGTTCAGTACGGTGAAGAGCATCAAGATGATGAAGGGTGGAGGGAGAATCAGAAGAGTAAGCAGAACAGTCATAATCGAGTTTAGACAGTACAAGAGAGGAATGTAAAGAGAGAAGCGTGTGCTTATCAGCTCCCCAAAAAGTATGGAAAGAGACATTAAATAAGTTAAGAGCTTTAGAGCATTCAACTCTGAAGTAAGATATATGGGGGTGATTAAGATTTACCCCAGAGATTTAGCAGAATCCTTATATATATGAAAGAGAATTATCATAAAGTGACAGAGGGGGGTCGAAGAACGACCTGCCTCCGAGTAAAGGTCATAGCATAAGTCTTAGCCGGAGAGAACTTGAAGTCATAATTGGTGGCCCAGGGCGACACGACATCAATCGCAAGTTGAAGCCTCCGTTGGAGGAAAGGAGAGTCATCACCTTGGCAGCAGAGTGTAAGATTGTTAACATAAAGAGCAGAGAAAATGTCAGAGGGAAGGGAGGAAAGAAAACCATTGAAGGAAACCAGGAAAAGAGTAGTGCTCAGAACGCTACCTTGGGGCACACCTTTGTATTGCCGAAAAGAGGCGGAGAGTGTGGAACCAAGCCGCAATTGAAAGGAACGTCGAGAGAGGAAGCTCTGGAGGAAGAGAGGGAGATTACCATGAAGACCAAAAGAATGAAGTTGGTACAGAATATGGTATCGCCAGGTCATACACCTTTTCCCAGGTCAAAAATGACAGCAACAACGGAGGACTTCACAGCAAAGGCAGTACGAATCTAGACCTCCAAGTTCACGAGGACATCAGTCGTGCTGCGACACTTGCGAAAGCAGAATTGAGAAGAGGAGAGGAGGTGATAGCGTTCCAAGAACAACATCAGACAGACATTGACCATATGCTCAAGGAGTTTGCAGTCGCAACTCATGAGAGCAATGGGGCAGAAGTCTTTAGGGGCTGACCTAGAGAACCAGGTTTCTGAATAGGAAGAACAGCTAACTCAAGCCAGTCCTTAGGGACTGACGACGACACCAGACATGGTTATAAACACTCGGTAAAAACTGAAACGTGCATGGAGGGAGATGGCAAAGCATCTCATATTGAATATCATCTGAGCCCGCTGCCGTAGAACCACAGAGGGCCAGGGCAGGCTGGAGTTCGGAGAGAGAGAAAGAATCGTTATAGGGAAACTGAAGAGAAGTGCAAAAATCTAAGGGAGAAGATTCAAGAAATGGCTTACGAGTAAGGAAAGGAGGAGGAGGAGGAGGAAGATGAGAGCCAGAGCCAACAGGTGAAAAGTGAGAACCTAGTTCGGTCGCAACCGACACCAGATCTGCCACAATAGAACCATGGTGAAAAACTGGAGAGACATCTGGAACAAACTTACCTGCTATCTTGCAGATTTTCTTCCAGATCAGGGGATGAGGAGTGTCAGACGTAATGGTGGAAGTGAAAGATCTCCAACCCTCACGTTTAGCTGTACTGATGGCCCTACTGGCTACCGCACGTGCCCTCCAAAACCAAACAAAAGAATCGGATGTTCTAAAGCAACAGTGTTTCTTCCAGGCTGCACACTTACAGCGGATAGTCCGAGCACAGTCTGCGTTCCACCAGGGAATGCACTTCTGCATGCTCCTGGAGGTAGAGCGAGGAACAAAGCAGAGGGTAGCATCAAAAACAGTCATGAAAGAAGAGGAGGGCGCAGGGGGAGAAGCATATCAGAGAGGTCGGAAAGAGTAGCACGCAAAGTGAAGAGATTCCAGTCAGCCCTGGCAAACTGCCACCTAGGGAAGGGGAAGGTGGAAGGGCAAAATGAAAAGAAGGTGACAAGGATGGGGAAATGGTCACTGTTATGTAGGTCATCAAGAACCCGCCAAGTAGAGTCCAAATAAAAAGATGAGCAGAGAGAAAGATCAAGACAGGAAAGGGTGCGAGTGCAGGAATCAACATGAGTTGGTTTACCAGAATTTAGAAGACAGAGAAGAAGAGAGAACAAAAGATTCAAGGCGGCGGCCCTGGAAGTTTGTCAGAACATCACCCCAGAGGGTATGCCGACAGCTAAAATTACCCAAAAGGAGCACAGGCTCTGGGAAGGAGTCCAACAGGTGTTTAAGATCAGGAAGAGAAAGTAGGACATTCAGGGGAGATAAATGGAACAGACTGTATACCATTTACTCACAAAGATATGTGCTACAGAACACTGAATGGGTGAATGAAAAAGTAGGGGGACGAAAGGAATATCAAGACGGATCAAGAGAGCAGTAGAGGCATGGGCCTCAGCAAGATCTGGAAGGGAAGAGAGAAAGGAATAACCATGGAAGCGACCAGGACAAGCGCCAAGCATTGGCTCCTGGAGCCAAACACAAAGCGGGGAAAACTACACGATCAGAAGTTGGAGTTTATGGAAGTTGGCATAAAAATCACAAATATTTCATTGAAGAACAGACATAGACAAAAAAAAAAAAGAAACGGAGATAATAAGGGAGAAATAAAGGCAAAGCAGAGCACAGTAGACTAAGGAAGAACAAGATCAGGATCAGTGAAATCAGGGTGATGGGGCAGAGTTAAAGCTAGCAAAGATAACTGAGATAAGGGAGTGAGAGGACGGACCAGAGGCGAATGGACAGAGTCTGGAGCGGGAGGAGGCAATGGAGAGGAGTGGTGAAGGAAATTAGGGGGAGGAAGGACAGAAACAGATGATGGCACCGAAGCAAGGGCAGCATCCAAGAGAGGATCAAGGACCAAGGAAACCTCCATAGGAGGGGCAGGAGACCCCACCATTGAAAAAGGAGGGGAAGCAGGGATAGTGTCGGAGTTGGAAGGTGAGAAATACATCGAAGCCTTTTTACCCGCCGAAGAGGGAGGAGGAGAAGAGCCAAGCTTACGCTTCTGATGGAGAGAGACAGGTGTACCATCAGCAATATACTCGGCGACCACCTCAATAGTTTCAACAGGAGAAGGAGAACTGGAAACATGACAAACGCTGGGAGGAGGATGGACAATGGCCTGAACTGACAGACGACGAGGATGACCAAGAGACAGAGGGAAGGGCTGAGAAGGGAAGGAGGGGACAGGAGACAATGAAGACCGGGAAGGAAGTAAGGAAACATCAGACGGAGAACCAGGAGGAGGACCCTCTGGCCAAAACGCAAAGAAGCAGATGGAGCAGACGAGGTGTTGGTGGTGGTGTCGGGGTTCAAGGCCTCAAAAGGGTTGCGAAACTGAGAAAGTGGGAGGGGTGAGAAGAAGGGGCATGCAACACACGAGCATAAAACATGCCAGAGACAAAGGGAAGACGGCGAACCTGGCACCTAGTCTCAGGGAAAAGACAAGTGATCACGATGCTTCAAATTGAGGATGGCTTTCTCAAATTTGAAATGCACACATGCACGGGAGAAGGCAGGATGGGCATCACCACCACAATTTATGCAGAGAGTTTGGGAAGAAGGGCACTCCATCTTAAAATGACTCAAGGTTCCACACAAGGGGCAGAATGACACCTCACATGGGCACCTGAAGGGACAATGCCCAAATCTCCAGCACTTGCTGCACAGGTGAGGAGAGGGGATGTACTCCAGAATGGAGCATCTGGTACCAGCAAGAATGACTGAAGAAGGAAGGGACCTACCATCAAACATGACCTTCACATCGCGAAGAGGCTGACGGCGATGACTACGAGGGGGCCGAGTGAAGGTATCCATCTGGAGGACAGAATGGCCTTGGGCCTCAAGAATGTACTTAATATCCTTGTGGCAGTCCTTAAGTTCCCTGTCACCAATCGCGACATGGTGCGGGAGAAGAATTGTGCCAATGCAGGTTGTCAACTGGGCATTTTTGGAGATCCGAACAGGGGGTCTTCCCAATGCAGAACAACGAAGCCAAGTGGGCAGCCTTTTACTGAGAAGGGGCTGCAACAACATGGATACCAGAACGGGTGAGGTTAAAGGTGACCAACGTATCCACCGAATCAGCAAGATGCTTATGGAGAAATAAATCATCAGGATGAGTAGAGTCAACATGACTAAGATCAAAATACATAGTCCATGTAGCAGGATCAAACAAAGCCTGGAAAGAAAGAGATAGGGAAAGAATCAAGTGAGAGCAATTGCGGAGATGATGACACCGAGCACCCCTCAGTAAGAGATGGGTAAATGGTGCAATTGTGAGAATGAGAGACAGAGCCACGCCAGGTGATGAGGTGGTCACCACTGGGGTCTTGGGCTCAACCCTGCCACAGAGGTGGGAGGGAAGCAGAGAGAGGCAGTTGGGAGAGATCTTAGAAGGAACATGGTCAGGGCCCAATATAGCGGGGGCTACAGAACCTTGTCTTCCAGCACAGTCTAACTCAGGGGGCTTGGTCGCCCACCCCATGAGTCTGGAAAGTGAAAAGACGGTCTATCATTAGCATAATAATGAGCAGGTAACAATTTCATTCACAAATAAACCCCCATACCCACCATGAATTAGAGGATAGGACACCCGACAAGATGGGGCCCCCCCAAAGGGTGCATTGTAAGTATATGTCCCACAATCGCCACCTTAAGAACCATCAGTCTGTCAAGATCGGGTTCAGCAACGAAGGCGAGGATTGACAATAAAAGCATCCACTTGCTCGCAACGTTGGCTACCACAGTTCTACGGGTGAGAGAGTATGCCTCACCAAACACCTGGACGTCAAAACAGAAGATGTCTAAAAGAATAATCAAGAAAGGTATAAAGTCGTCAGGAAATGACAATTAGAAAGGAGAAGGCGGGAAGAAAAAGTTAACATATGTAAGGGGAAAAGACTTCTGACACAATTTGTGAAGGTGGCAGCAGGAGCATAAGGCTACAAAGAGACAGAGGACTATCCCATGAAGCATCACACTCTGGCAACCGCCCACCAAGCCTCCCTCACGACGACAACGGGCCAGAAAGGGAGGGGAGGGACATTCATACCAAGTTAATGCTTGCTCATGACAATTACAGTTATCCACTAGGATTGACACAAGTCATGTATCGTATGTTTCTTACTGAGCACTTTCCTTTCAATAATTTTTTTCTGGGGGGAGCCCCGTCGGCTCCCCAGAGCTATCCCGGCTGATATGCTAATGTCAGACTTTGGCATCAGTCATGTGTATGGAGTTCTTAGGCCTACTGGGGACCACGGCCAGAACCGGGCCCCCTCAGAGAGGCAAGGGGAGCAATGGCCTATAGAAGCTCCCGTGTGATTGGAAGCATTCTATGTCTGCCATCGACCGGGACAGGCACCCAGAAAGATAAGCGCCCCAAAACAAACCCTATTCTGGTTAAAATTGCTACCAAAAGTCGAACTAGTGGATAGAACTCCCCAACAGAAAACAAGCAAACTAGTATGACGTCACACGTCACCGCGCCGCTGTCTGCGCAGCTCTCCCCTCCCCGGGAGGGGGAAGGGGGAGCCCCAGACCTCACACGCCGGCTATCCACCATCAGTTCTTCGGCTGATGCTATAGGCACCGGTTATGTGCTCCGGCTCCAGTGGTTGTTTCAGCACTGTACCTAGAGTGTGGTGTCTGTTTTTCTAGTGGTGCGTGAGCCGGGAGTGATTCTCCAGTACTCGGGCTGCATGCGCCTAGGGTTCCCTTCCCTAGGTGCCCTGTAAGTACTGCCCTTGGGGCTTGGGGCCACCTTCCACAAGTTCCTTGGGGTCTGCCCCTGCTAGGCCGTTTACTGCTTGGTTTTCGGCCGCTCTTTTGTGGCTCGGGTGTTCTGTCTCCCTTGTCGCCTTAGGGTAAGGGGCAGTTTTGCACTGGTGGGGCGCAGGGTACTGTGCAGCTTGTCTTTTCCCAATCATAGCGGCCGGCTCTGTTCCGCTTGGGTATGCATGCTGTCCTCTTGCGGGGTTTTCTTTTTCTTTTTGTTTATCTACCTGGTGGGGGGTCTGCCTCGTTCTTGCCCCTTGGGTCCCTTGTGTTCTGAGTTATTTCTGGTGGCACCCCCTGCTAGGTCCCCGTGAGTGTACACATCCCGGGGGTTCAGCTCATAGAAAGTTGTTTGGTAGTTTTGGGTGCCGGTTAGCAGTACCCTGCCTGGGATTACCTGAGCGCGAGTCCTCTTATAGTAAAACGCTCGGGACCCTGGGGGGGCGTGGGTCCGATGGATGTGACCCAGAGCCCCCCTCGCTTCCAGCGAGTTTGAGGGTTGCTCACCCCTTGTCTCTGGGTGACTCTCTGTTTTGCCTCCGTCTGCTGCCTGTGGGGTNTGACCAGGATTCTGATAATAGCAGGATTGTGGTGATATTTAGCGCTGTGCCCCATGGAGGGAGGGTGGTGGCGTCGTCGTCGTCTTACTCTGTGGGGCCACCTTTTATTGACTGCACTCACCATACCAGCTTAGTGGTTCGCTATGGTGAACACAAATGTAGATACTTATATATAATGTGTGTATAGAGTGTGATAACAGCAATAGGAGTAGGTTGGGAGCTGCCATTTTGGTGAGGGAGGCTTGTCGTCTGCATGACTTATATGTTGTTTACTGGTGGCCACTATGGTCTTTGGGCACCATACCAGCTTATTTGTACAGGTATGGCAAATAAAACAGGTAGATACTTATGTATAATGTGTGTATTTAGCGTAATAACACCACAAACAATATTGTTGGAGGAGAAATTTTAGTGTGTCTGGCCTGAGGGCGGCCGCCACCAGCTGACTGTGTGAGTAGCTACGTCTTCGTGTCTTTACTCACCATACAAGCTTAGATGTACAGTTATGGTGAACAAAACATGTAAATACTTATATATAACGTCTGTGTATAGTGAATAAATGCACAAACAGTACAGTACAACCTCGATTCAACATACTATATGGGACCAACCCCAGTTCGTTGGAGCGTTGGATTCGTTGCAAGAGGTGACCTTCAGGAGGCGTTTGTGTCGGTGTCTTTTTTTTTTCTTGTACACAATAAAAATGCATTATCATATTACATACTCTACCTATATATTACTTCTCTACTAAGAAATACTGTAATTCATAAATTTACCTTATTGTTGAAGTTATATCCATCTTGAAGTTTTGTGAAGTTGTGAATGCTCTACAGTAAATACGTACTGCAGTGCATTATGCAGTTAGCACTGTGTTGATTAAAAGTAGTTCTGCTGTATGTTGAGTACTACAATACAGTTTATGAAAACTATTGTACACAAAAATTACTGCAACTTTAATTTTAACACTGAGTACACACTTAAATTTAACACTTGTTCTAACTGTTCATGTTGCACACGATGTTTTTAGATGTTTGCATCAGCTTTGCTGGTGCTCGCTGCTGCTGTGAGTTCAGCTGCTTCTGAGCTGGTGCTGCCTGCTGTTGTACCAGTGCTGGGTACAACTGTGCTTGTGCTGGGTACGGCTGTTGTACCAGTGCTGGGTACAACTGTGCTCATGCTGGGTATGGCTGTTCTCGTGCTGGGTACGGCTGTTCTCTTGCTGGGTACGGCTGTTCTCGTGCTTGGTACAGCTGTTATCGTGCTGGGTACGGCTGTTCTTGTGCTGGGTACGGCTGTTCTCGTGCTGGGTACGGCTGTTCTCGTGCTGGGTACGGCTGTTCTCGTGCTGGTTGATTTTCTGCTACTAGTTGTTGCAAAATATTGCTTCGTTTTTGGCATTAATAAGGCACTATTAGTAAGCCCCTGAGACATTTTGTTTTATAACCAAAGAGCTGTAGTAAAAAAATGGTCAATTCCACAATTATTCTTCCACCGGCGGATAAATACTGTACGTCAATCGCAGATAAAGCTAAGGGCACTGGGTGCATACTGTACGAACGCAGACTAAGTCTATACGCACACCCTTCAGTTGGCTGGTGTTTAAGCCTGATCCAGTAACATAAATTTCTCTTAAATATTCAATTTACATCAAATTATATATTTTTGTGTTATGTATTTAGTTTAGCAACATTATTACGATAATAAGAGCTATAAAAATACTTATTTTGAAACTGATTTATTTATTTCATTATTTCGAAGCCATAGGTCACTGAACTGTGGCGACGAAATCGAACAAAACACCGCCTGGTGTTGTGTTCGATTTCCAGTAGCATATGTTTCTCTCAAATATTCAATTTACATCAAATTATATATTTTTGGGTTACATATTTAGTTTAGCAACATTATTACGGTAATAAGAGCTATAAAAAATACTTTGGAACTAATTTATTAATTTTATTTTGAAGCCGATCGCTGAACTGTAGCGACGAAATCGAACACAACACAACAAGCATGGTGTATGGACAGGGATTAGACCCGTTCACTCGTGCTGGAGTTGTGCTGCCAATAACGTGAACAATTTCTCAAATAGGAGATATCTACCTTATTACAGCATATTTTTGGTCTTATTTAGTTTAGTTAGGATAATAGAGAGTTATTAAAACACCAGTTTTAGAAATGATTTATTAATGTGAAACGTTCAAAGTCATGGGTCACTGAACTATGACAACACAGACGAAAGTGAGTGAAACCTCACTGTAAAGTGAAGTTTACTGTACAGTATTCCCTTATCTGTCTACCCTCACTCGTCTTGTTTCATCACAGAAAATGTATAAGAAGATTTCAACATATTAGCTAGCTATTCACGCTTCAGCCTTTAAATTAATTTACAAAGATACGTGTGCCACAAATCGGTGAACGAAAATCATTGAAACTCAGTCGTTCACTTCTGTGGACCACTCTGGCTGGTGTTTGGTTAATATGCGTCACTTCTTGTGGACCATTCTGGCTGGTGTTTGGTTCACATGATTCACTTGTTGTGTGGTCCACTTGTGTGATCCAACTTGTCTTATGAAGGAATTATTAATTGTAATCTGTGATAGAATGAGACAGTTTTCCACCACTCTGTGAACTCTGTCCCAACATCGTAAGCTTGTGGACCACTGTGTGGTCCACTTGTGTGGTCCACTTGTGTGGTCCATTTGTGTGATCCATTTGTGTGATCTAACTTGTCATATAAAGGAATTATTAATTGTAATCTGTGATGGGATGGTAAAGTTTTCTACCACTGTGAACTCTATCCCAACATCGTAAGATTGTGGACCACTTGTGGACCACATGTGCGGTCCACTTGTGTGGTCCACTTGTGTGATCGAACTTGTCATATGAAGGAATTAATAATTGTAATCTGTGATAGAATGTGAAACTTTTCCACCAGTCTGTGAACTCTGTCTCGACGTCGTAAGCAAATCCGAACATCCCCCGCTTTGGCGAACCATTGTTCGTCGAACAGGGTGAGTAAATCCGGCCTGAAAAGTGTGCGAACTAGCCGAAGATTCGTTGAATCGGGTACGTTGAATCGAGGTTGTACTGTATTGTGGGAGGAGAATGAGGGGGGAGTGAGGTGTTGTTGAGGGAGGGAGTGGCAGCGAGTGGCTGGCTGGTGTGTGGCGGTCACTCCTTGTTGCTTTTTGACTCACAATACCAACTTAGTGGTTCATTATGGTGAACAAAACATGCAAATACTTATATATAACCTGTGTATATAGTGTAACAACAGCAAAACTATTTGTTTATTGTTTTATGAACATAATAATTGAATCACTAATATGCACACCATAATTTTGAGTACAGCGATGGTTCACACATTTTATTATATAAATATTTCACAATTTGCTGTATTGAATAATATTACTGCAAAAAACTAAGAAAAATCAGAGACATTGAAATAATTAGGTAATATATTTGTGGCAACTGCCGCCTGACAGCTCGAGCGGAGTAGACCTCGTCCGGCTAAAGCTCTGCCGACGCCCCTTTTTTACCACACTTCCCTACCCTATTGTGGCTAAAATATGCCACCTATGATTTTTTTGTTATTTCTCTGTGATCAGTGTACAAAAATGAACACTTCTATAAGACAAAAGAATTTTTTTGAATTTTTTTTTTTCCCTGTGGGTGTTAAATCCATTTGGGCCCTTAGCGGTTTGAGGGTTAAACACCTTTTGAATACTCGGTGGTGATACTTGAAGACACTGATGGTGCTCGAGTCTCCCCTGGCTTAGCGCCTTCTATTGATAATTACTTCATCACTCGGTTGACCTAGTGTCAGAGAATGATCTCAAGATTCTCCCACAGCTGACTAGAATGGCTCATTGCAGTGCACAGTGCACCGACTTCATGCACAAGGTCCTATTTCTGTTAACCCTGTATAGTGACCTGGCATGTTGGGTATCTCCAGAATGCCCACTTAACCAGGAACACTTTCATAATACGGTGGCCGCCGTATGTCTAGGCAGGAAATAGATACAGGGAGTTAAGCATACTTGCCACCAAGGGTCAGTGAGTACATTGGCCGGTGCGGACCGTGAGAAGAGTAGAGGGGATGCCTGCGAGGCGACAGTGTGACCCTGAGGTCAACCTCAACCGGCGTGATGGAAAATAGCAGCTATGAAGTGGTCGTGACGCGTTCATGATGTCACTCCTACTACTGATCATCGAATGGTCAATATGATTGGTTCCCACCCATTTGCTGCAATGCTATTGGTCAATTTATAACTCTTTTTGTGTTGTGTGCCATGAGATGCCCGGCAGCCCTTGTAGAGTATTCACGTGAGGGAGACCTTACCCAGAGGACGTGTAGCTGTTCTGTCTATCGGCCAATAGACTGAACACCATCAATTCCTCACCGTCAAGTTAACTCAGCATCTTTGCGATATACCCCACACTCACCCAGAATCACGAGTGTGAATATATTGTTCAGAAGCCTAAAGTGACAAATCTCCAGAGCGAAACAGACTGGTATCAGGTAACCCCTGATGACAAAGATCGTTGTGAGTGACATAGAGTGAACTAAGGCAGTGCCGCCGCCTAAGTAATCTGTGTGTGACTTTACCACAGTGTACCTGTACCACAGTGTACCTGTACCACAGTGTACAGTGTAGTGCATGGTACCATATAACCTGCAGCCGCCAGCCACCGTCGCCCTCACTGTACCATGTGACGTCACCACCCTTACTCACCGCCAGTGCCAAGAGTGTGTGCGTGTGTCTGTACGCCCTATTGCGAGTACCCTCCGTGTCTACGAGCGAAACCAGCTGTAAGGCCACCTACGAGTTCTTGCATAAATGTGTCTGAGTGAGTGAGTAAGGAAAGGTACCTTATCTGTAAGTACAAGATCTTGTCATTGTTTTATTGTGTCTGTGTTGATCTGAGGGATCAACCACAGTTCTCACCTTCTTATACCTGCCACAAGTTATAGGTGAATCGAAGGTGTATGCGTGTTATCTGTGTGGTATCACTGCATTTCACTCGTCTGTGAATGTGAGCTTCACATACACCACACATTTAGTTATTGTGTGATATTATTATTGTGCATGTTATTGCCTGTCCCATTGACAGTGCCTTTGTGTTTATTGCATATCATTACCGAGTATCCGGTTGGAACTCTTGTGATCCCTTTGCATACCGGCAGTTAGGTTGCCGTGTTAATGATTGGCTGTCAAGTGTGTTAAGTTAGGTGTTTCTCCATGAGTGGATACGAGTCGTTTAGCCAGACGTCAAGAGTCTCGCTAATGCAACCATAGCCTTTCTGACGCCAATCTAAAGTAAAGCAAGCACCCTGTGTATTAGTGGTTAAGTTAGTAAATAAACTACTGTTAAGTTTTATGCGGTGTTTCCGTTGAACCACTTCTGAATACTGCCAATATTACTCAAGCCCTCAGCTCTAGGTGTCTTCAACACCGAGTTGCCTAATTCACTAAACTATAAATGTGATGAGGACCCTAGGAGTCCCTTAAAGTGTTAAATCATTGAGGAGATTCCAATGATCAACGTGGAGCAAGACCAGGTGAGGCTAGTCTGAGAAGAGACCCTCAAGGACTCTAACTCGACCTTGCTCCCAGGCCCTGTACGGTTGCTCTCGTATTTTCTATTCTGCTAATTCCGACAATTTCGTGAAGCGTCTGCCACATGTACATTGGCGATGTACGCATTGCAGTTGTGAAAGCAAAAAAAGAAAACCCCCACACCTAGGCTGTCACAAGGTGTAGTCAGATTAGTGGGTATAAAGTACAGTACTGTAACTCAGAAAATTACAGTAAAATTTTCAGTTGATTATTTTGTTACAGTATTTTCTTTAGTTGGTGGGGCAGCTTATCTTGGCAGTGAGTAGATCTCTCCAAGCTCCCTCACCACATGGAGGGAATAAGAAAGGTAGATCTCTGATCTCTCCAAGCTCCCTCACCACATGGGGGAATAAGAAAGGTAGATCTCTGATCTCTCCAAGCTCTCTCACCACATGGGGGAATAAGAAAGGTAGATCTCTGATCTCTCCAAGCTCCCTCACCACATGGAGGGAATAAGAAAGGTAGATCTCTGATCTCTCCAAGCTCCCTCACCACATGGGAGAGAATAAGAAAGGGTAATTTCATCACACTATACACTGTTATATATGACAGTGTCAGACCACGAAGGAAAATTGAAACAGTAGTTTCCTTAAGTACTTTCGTATATTAATACATCTTCAGAAGGAGTGAAGATGTTATATATATATGTGCTATTGAAGACCTTTATTAAAATTAATATTGTCTAGACTCGTACCATATTCTTATTAATCCTCATTGCAGAAAGATGAAAACAGATTGCGGTGAGCCTGCACCATGGCACCAAGGGTACAACTGAAGATGCCAGCTGTCACATCATAGAAGTAAAACTTGTCAAAACATCAACTATAAAACTCTTTGTACTGTAGTATTCCTCATGCTGACCTCAAAGCAGCAGATATTTATATCAATGGTACTGTAATATTGTTTGTTTTAGTTAAGATTGTGCTTTATCTTGAAGTTAAGAATTATGCCATAGTTTCTACAATTCAGTTCACTCTTATATAATGCATGTTTAAACAGTTTGTTTTTGCCATGATGCAGTTTTCATGTAGTGACCAATGATTTAAACTGCATGCACTATTATTATTATATAACATGCATTTTTGGCATGTTTACCAGTCTATTCCAAGGAAGGAGGGGGAAGGGGAGCAAATAAAAGTTGGTGGAGCAAAGACAATGCTAATTTGGCTCCCCTATGACCATCCACCCAATGTGCAACACCCACACAGGTGGGGGATGAAAAGGGAGGTAATTTACAGAGTTTAAAGAGGGTTAATAACCTACATCTACAATGAGTCATACTTGCCTATCATCACTGGTATTACTCAGTTTAGCATTATTGAAGATTTGCCACAGGACTGATACAAAAAACTACATTTATTTTGCAGGACAATATGTCCAAAAAGAAAGTTGTACATTTATTCATTTGTGGCCATTTAGCTCCTTGTGACTTCTACTTTACCATAGTTGGTTTCTGCTAATTTAATGTTCATAATAACTTGAATATAGATTGCAGTTACAAGACTTTCAAGTTTATCTATCATTTTAATTTATTTTTTTGGAACATATAAGCTAATAGGCCATAGCAGTGAAAATCCACACTGAGCTCATATTGACCACAAGCATGGGCTGAGTTGGAACACAATATCCAACATGATAGTTGGAACTATCTCAATCATCATACGCCCAGGACTCTGCTCCTGGTTGATACCTGGTTGATGGGGTTCTGGGAGTTCTTCTACTCCCCAAGCCCGGCCCGAGGCCAGGCTTGACTTGTGAGAGTTTGGTCCACTAGGCTGTTGCTTGGAGCGGCCCGCAGGCCAACATACCCACCACAGCCCGGCTGGTCCGGAACTCCTTGGAGGAATAAATCTAGTTTCCTCTTGAAGATGTCCACGGTGTGCTCCTATCACGTCCTTGTATCTCATTCAAGTGCTATACAGTCATACCAAGTAAGTAATTATCAAAAGAAGGCACCAAGCCAGGGAGGCTATGTAGCACCATTAAAAGTGTGGGACATTCAAAAGGTGCTAAATATCACTAAGGATGCCAATATAAAAACAATAGCGCAGGAGGCAAACAACTTCAAAGGCATTTGATTCACCACGAATACTATCGAGGGACAGTTGGGAAGCAAGATGCATGCACATCCTAGAAGTCAGGATATTCAACAAGGATATGCACGACTGTAATAGGGACAATGCAAATCAGACAATAAGGAGAAGGGTGGTGCTCCATTAAGTGCNGGGCCTGCGGGTTCTGTCGTGTCTCCGGGGCCCTGTCTGGGGTCTATCTGCTCCGTTCTCTGCCTTTGCCGGAGCGAGTTGCTCTTTACCTGTGGCATGTTGCGGTGGTGTATACTCCCCTAGTTGTGCTTGCGGGGGTTGAGCTCTGGCTCTTTGGTCCCGCCTCTCAAACGTCAATCTTATAACAGGTGTACAGTTTCCTGAGCCTATTGGGCTCTATCATATCTACACTTGCACCTGTGTTTGGAGTCAGCCTCCACCACATCGCTTCCTAATGCATTCCATTTGTCAACCACTCTGACACTAAAAAGTTCTTTCTAATATCTCTGTGGCTCATTTGGGCATTCAGTTTCCACCTGCGTCCCCTAGTGCGTGTGCCCCTTGTGTTAAACAGCCTGTCTTTATCCACCAGGTTGTATGTTGCTACTACTGCGCGTGTGCATTAGTACCGTGTTTCGCAGTGGCGTGTCCTTACTCCTGGGGTTTTTATGCTTCTGCTCTTTCGTCCTGCCTCACCCCAGTCGTTTTCCTGGCATCTCCTTTGGTCAGTTTTGCCTGCACTTGCTGCTATGTTGGGGGATGTGGTCGGTTTCCACCACTTCATTGTTTGTGTGTTCCCTTGTTTTCCTCCTCTGCCACAGGGGTGTTCTGCGTGTGTTCCTTGGCTTCTTGGGCTTTTTTCGGCCTGTGTCCTGTGGTGTGCTTCTTTGTCTCGGTCTGTTGCTGTTGCTCGTACCTCTTGGTTCGGGTACGGTTCTGGCGGCAACCCTTCCGCCTTCTTGGTTTCCTTGCTTGCCCTGCCACTTGGTTTTTTGGGGTCTTGCGATGTCTCGCGTCGGACCCGTCATTTGTTCTCCTGGCGGGTTTGCTTGCTTTGGGATTTGTCTGTTCGGCAGACGTTCCATCTCCTTGTACCACCTGAGTTCGGTGGTCGCGCCCGAGATCTTCTTGCGGCTCCGCCTTTTTCCTGGGCTCGGAGGGGCCTTGTCGGGGCTGCTTCCGTCTGCCTCGTGGTCTCGCCTCCGGCTGGTGGTCGGTGTCCCACCTGCGTGTTTCTCTTGGCGGCAGTATGGGGTGTTTTGGCGGTCCTTCCTTTACCTGTCCTTCATAGGTGGTTCCTCTTGTTAGCGTCGGCCTGGTTTTTTGTGGGGTTGGGGGCCGTCGTCGTGCCACATACTGTCGCCTCTCTCTTTTTTTGTGCGGCGCTGGCGGAGCCGCTTTGGCTTGCTTTCGGTCTTGCTTCTACACCGCTTAGTAAGCTGTCTTGTGCTTCGTTTCCCCTCCGGCCTGTTCGTGCGCCGCTTGCACCATCCTGGTTTCTGGTCAGCGTGCTCTGTCTTCTCCTCGGTTGGTAGTGCCTCTTCGGTTCCGGTTTGTTTTTCGTCGGCTCTTTTCCTTTTGGCATTTGCCTCTGGGGGTCGGGTCGCTGAGTTTTCCTGCTCCTTTGGTTTTAGCGTTTTGGTTGTTTGGGTGGTGTCCGCCTCCCGGTTCCGTCCCTTTGATCTTCCTCTGTGGGTAGTTAGCTCCGGGGAGCCGACGGGGCTCCCCCCAGAAAACCAGCGTTGAATGTAATGAAACGCCATTTTCTGGGTGAGTCCCGGAGGCTCCCCGGCAACCCTCCCTCCCTCCGGTCGGCGGTTTTTCGCGTGTCTTGACATCCAGCCTCAGAACTGATGGGTGGATAGCCGGCGTGGGAGGTCTGGGGCTCCACCTTCCCCCTCCCGGGGAGGGGGGAGCTGCGCAGACAGCGGCGCGGTGACGTGTGACGTCACACTAGTTTGCTTGTTTTTCTGTTTGGGAGTTCTATCCACTAGTTCGGATTTTGGTAGCAATTTTAACCAGAATAGGAGTTTGTTTTGGGGCGCTTACCTTTCTGGGTGCCTGTCCCGGTCGATGGCAGACATAGAATGCTTCCAACCACACGGGGGCTTCTATAGGCCATTGCTCCCCTTGCCTCTCTGAGGGGGCCCGGTTCTGGCCGTGGTCCCCGGTAGGCCTAAGAACTCCATACACATGACTGATACCAAAGTCTGAAATTAGCATATCAGCCTGGGATAGCTCCGGGAGCCTCCGGGACTCACCCAGAAAATGGCGTTTCATTACATTCAACGCTGGTTTTTTTAATTCATTATTCACAACATTATTCAGTGTATGTGTTGGGGTCTGAATAGATGAGGATAGTATCATCAGAAAACATATAAGTTTAAGAATATTAGAGACATTAGGCAGCTCATTGATATAAGAAATAGCAGAGGTCCTAAGATGCCGTCTTGTGGCACTACAACGGTTTTGGTAGAGTGGAAGAGGTTGTATCATTGATGGTTACACATTGGTGTCTGTCACTAAGATAGGATCACATGTAGTCAAGGGCAAGGCCTCGGATTCCATAATGCTGGAGTTTAAGTAAGAGGTAGATGTGATTAACAGTATCAAAGGCTTTTCTTAGGTCAATGAAGAGTCCAATCGGAAACTCATTTTTGTCAAGGGCTGAGTAGATTACGTCAAGGAGACTAATAATTGCATCATTGGTGCTCTTTTGGGACCGGAAGCCAAACTGGCAGGGGCTGAGTATGTCGAATTTTACGAGGTAGGAATAGAGCTGTTTGTAGATATTTTTTTCAAATATTTTTGATAGAATAGGTAGATTTGTTATTGGTCTATAATTGTTTATGTCCGCCGGATTGCTTCTTTTATGGACTGGCGTTACTCTTGCTTTTTTAAGGATATCAGGGAAGGTGTGACACATTATAGATTTGTTGAACAGTAGAGCTATGGGTGGGGCAAGGGCATGGGTGGCGCTCTTGTATACAATGGACGGAATTTCACTGGTGTTCCCTGCCTTGGTTTTTAGAGAGTGAATAATGGACACAACATCTGTCGGGCTGATTGGTGAAAGGAGAAGAAAGTTTGGATAGCTGCCTGAGAGATATGTGTTAATATGTGTCTGAGTCTGTGGGATTTTACTGGCAAGATTAGCACCAACGGATGAAAAGAAGCTATTAAATTCATTTGCCGTTTCTAAATCAGTTGATGATGTATACCCATCCTTATAGAGTTATATTTGGTTATGTGAGTGTTGTTTAGTTCCTAGGGTACTAGAGATTGTTTTCCATGTGCTTTTCATGTTGCCTTTTGCTTCATTGAATCTATTCACATAATATGAAAGGTTTGCCTTTCTTATGATACTGGTAAGCATTGATGAGTACCTTTTAGCTACTTCCTTTGAAACTAGGCCAATCCTAAGTTTCTTTTCATATTCATGTTTCTTGTTAATTGAGTTGAGAATGCCACTTGTGAGCCATGGATTGTTTAATCTTTTGTCAGTTACTTGCTTGATAAGAAGGGGACAATGAAGGTTGTAGAGGCTTAGAGTTTTGGAGAGGAAGAAGTTAGCTAATGAATTTATATCCTGAGTATTATTGAATTCAGAATCCCAGTTAATATTGTGAAGTGCATTTGTAAGATTGCCTAAAGCTGATTCACTGTGTAACCTGAATGAAAGTTTTTTGCTTTTTGTTGGTGTTATGTCCATGTTCGCTATGAGAAAAGTAAGATAGTGGTCAGTTGTTCTGTCGTAGATTATACCAGATACAAGGGGAGCTGTTATATTTGTCCATATGTGACAATTGGGATCACAGTGTCTCCGATCTCCTGGTGAGCTCGCTGGCATGGAGAAGTTTTCTGTATGGCAGACGTTCCTTCTCATTCATTGCCGGCTTGGATTCCTGCTCTGCTTGCTCGGTGGTCGCACCCAACGTTTTCCCACGGCTCTGCCTCTTCCTATTCTCGATTGGTCCGTGGTGGGGCTGGTTTAGTTCTGTCTCGAGTATCTCGCCATCTGTTGGTGGTCAGGTGGCTTTGTTGATGGTGTCCCACCTGCGTGCTTTGTCTTGTCGGCAGTGTGGGGTTTTCTTTGGCAGTCCTTCCTTTTTCTTTCTGTTCCTTTGTTGGTTTGCTATGTTTTCTTGGCGTGGTCTGGTCTTTCTCTTGTGGAGGTTTGGGGCCGTCATCTTGCCACATACTGTCGCCTTGTCTTGTGAGGCGCTGGTGGAGCCACTCCGGGTTGCTTCGGTTTTGGAAGTTGCCTTGGCACCGCTTCACGAGCCTTCTCTGGTGTAGTTCACCTCCGGCCTGCTCTTGAGCCGCTTGAGCCATCCTGGTTCTTGGATTGCATGCTCTTTTCTCTTCTCCATTTTTTGGTGGCCCCTTCGGTTCAGAGTTGTTTTCCGAGGCTCTTTTTCTTGTTGGAGTTGGCCTCTGGGGGTTGGGTTGGTGTGCTTCATGCCCCCCTCCGGCGCCTGGGTTTCAGCTCTTTTGGTTCTCCTGATAGGTTTGTTTGCTTGCGGCCGTGGCGAGGAGTGGCACGGCTGCTTTCTGGAGGGGTCCTTGGGTTGTTTGATGCATAGTTGGTCTGGCCGGGGGTGCATTGCGTTTTGTGTTCGGTTGCGGCACTGCTCTGTGCTTGGCGTGCCACGGCTGCCGTAACTGGGTTCTCGCTTTGGGTTGTTCAGAGTTACCCCTCTTCCCTGTTCCAGGGTGTGGTACTCTCGGGTCATCCGCGGGGTAGTTCGGTCCTGCCAGCCTGCTGTCTGTCCCTGTGCCCATGTTGTTTGTTGGTTGGCTCTGCGTTCCTTCGTTGGTGTTCCTGGGCCTTGTCGGGCCTGTGTGGCCTCGGGTTTGCAGTTGAAATTTTTGTCTCTGGTTCGCATTGGGGGTGTGCGTCTTCTGCCTCCCGGATTGGGTCCCTCTTGTTTTCATCTTTGGGTAGGTAGCTCCGGGGAGCTGACGAGGGCTCCCCCCAGAAAACCAGCGTTGAATGTAATGAAACGCCATTTTCTGGGTGAGACCCGGAGGCTCCCCGGAGCTAATCCAGGCTGATATGCTAATGTCAGACTTTGGCATCAGTCATGTGTATGGAGTTCTGTGGGCCTACCGGGGACCACAAACTAGAACCTGGCCCCCCCCCCCTAAGAAAGGCATGGGGAGCAATGGCCTATAGAAACCCCCTTGTGGTTGGAAGCATTCTGTGTCTGCCATCGACCGGGTCAGGCACCCAGAGAGGTAAGCATCCCAAAACAAACCCCTATTCTGGTGAAAATATTGCTACCAAAAGCCGAACAAGTGGATAGTTCTCCCCAAAAAGAAACAAGCAAATGAGCATGACGTCACACGTCGCCGCACCGCTGTCTGCGCAGCTCCCCACTCCCCGGGAAGGGAAAGGAGCCCCAGACCCTAGTGCCGACTATCCATCCTTCAGTTCTGAGGCTGGATGTCAAAGAGATACAAAAAAAAACGCCGACCGGAGGGAGGGATGCCGGGGAGCCTCCGGGTCTCACCCAGAAAATGGCGTTTCATTACATTCAACTCGGATTTTTTCTGTATTATTACTCAAAAGTGTAATTTGTGGAATTTATGTAATTCAATGTGTGGAACATCGCTATGCTCAAAATTATGGGGCTCAATTATTTGAAATGTATATTATAGTCTACGATCAATCAGTGTTTTGCTGCTGTTACACTATATAAACACACACACACATTGTATGTAACTATCTACATGTTTGTGCACCATAATGAACCACAAAGATTGTGTGTTGAGAGTTTATATACACAGAACAAGAATCCAAGGTCAGCCTAGCGACCGAGAGCTACATATGGCAGAGGCTGTCCCAAATACATATTTACATAATTATTTCAGTGTCTGTGAATGGTTTATATCTAGTTTTCTGGGGAGGAGCCCCTTCGGCTGCCTGGAGCTAACCAGGCTAATATGAATGTAATAGACCCTGGCATCAGTCAATGTACATGGAGTTCTAGGCCTACTGGGGACTATGAGCCAGAACCTGGGCCCCCCCCTCAGAGAGGCACGAGGAGCAATGGCCTATAGAAACCGCTGTGTGGTTAGAAGCATTCTGTGTCTGCCATTGACCGGGTCAGGCACCCTTAAAGGTAAATGCCCCAAAACAAACCCCTATTCTGGTTAAAACATTGCTACTGAAAGCCAAACTAGTGGACAGAACTCCCCCAAATAAAAATGAGCAAATGAGCATGACATCACTACATCACCACGCCACTGTCTGTGCAACCCCCCCTCTCTCTCAGAAAAGGGGGAGCCCCCGACCCCTGCACTGGCTATCCACCCTGCAGTTGTGTGACTGATGTGAACTGGCAAGGTCATTCACCTCTGGCTCCTGTGCTTCCAGTTCTGTGCCTTGAGATGTGGTGCTGTCTCAGTAGTGGTGTGCGAGCCAGGAGTTAATTCACAAGTCCCTAGGTGCCCTGTATGTACTGCCCTTGGGGCTTTGGGCCACCTTCCACAAGTCACCTTAGGGTTTACCGCCGCAAGGTCTTTTGCTGCTCAGTGATTTTTACTGCCCTTGGAGTCAGCTGGGGTGTTTCATGCACTATTGTTTGCCTCTGGGTAGGGGGTAGTCTTGTCACTGGTTGGGGCGCAGGATACTGTGCAGCTAGTTTTCACCTCTCATAGCAGCTGGCTCTGTTCTGCCTGGGCATGTTGTCCTCTTGCAGGGTTTTTCATTTGTTTTTGTTTTCCCTGTCTGGTGGGGGGGTGGGTCTGCCCCTTGGTTTTAGTCACACTCATTTATATCTTGGTGGTCCTCTACAAGGGCCTTGTGAGTGTACACATCCCAGGGGTTCAGCTTTAGCAGTTTGATTGGTAAATTTCAACTCCGGTTAGCAGTCCCCTGCCTTGGCTTCCCTTAACAAGATTACACGACTAAGGGCCCTAGGAAACCTCGCGGGGGGGGGTCTGATTCGATGGATGTGACCCCTGGATCCCCTCTTGCTTCGTGCGAGTTTGAAGGGTGCTCTGTCTGCTTGTCTAAGGGTTACTCTCACCGGTTGTGCCTCCATCATGCTGCCTGTTGGGTCGGTGACACCTTCGACCTGGATTCCTGCAAGTTCTTTTTCCTTGTTTGTACTCCAATACACCCAGTCTACTGATCATGATATTTGGGTGTGAGCAGCTTTGGCATTGCATGCTCAGTTTAGGTTGTTGCAGCACGCTTAGTTGGTTGCTACCCCAGATGCCCTGAGACACCCCGTTTTGGTTATAGGGACCCGGACTTGGGGGTGCTAGTCTCTTCGACTTTGGTTCAGTCCGCGCTCCCTTGTCCTTTCCCCTTCTGTTGTTCATCCTGGTTCTCCTCCTCCTCCCCCTGCTTCCGGCTCTGAAGCGTCTGAGGGTTTCGGAGTCGGGGCAAGGTTTAGTTGGTGTTGAGACTCAGGCCGTTTCGGGGGATGCACCTACCGGTGTGGTGATGGAGGTACCTGGTTGATACCTGGTTGATGGGGTTCTGGGAGTTCTTCTACTCCCCAAGCCCGGCCCGAGGCCAGGCTTGACTTGTGAGAGTTTGGTCCACTAGGCTGTTGCTTGGAGCGGCCCGCAGGCCCACATACCCACCACAGCCCGGTTGGTCCGGCACTCCTTGGAGGAATAAATCTAGTTTCCTCTTGAAGATGTCCACGGTTGTTCCGGCAATATTTCTTATGCTTGCTGGGAGGACGTTGAACAACCGCGGACCTCTGATGTTTATACAGTGTTCTCTGATTGTGCCTATGGCACCTCTGCTCTTTACTGGTTCTATTCTGCATTTTCTTCCATATCGTTCACTCCAGTACGTCGTTATTTTACTGTCCAGATTTGGTACTTGGCCCTCCAGTATCTTCCAGGTGTATATTATTTGATATCTCTCTCGTCTTCTTTCTAGTGAGTACATTTGGAGAGCTTTGAGACGATCCCAATAATTTAGGTGCTTTACCTCGTCTATGTGTGCCGTATATGTTCTCTGTATTCCCTCTATTTCAGCAATCTCTCCTGCTCTGAAGGGGAAGTGAGTACTGAGCAGTACTCAAGATGGGACAACACAAGTGACTTGAAGAGTACAGTATCCACTCAATTTAACGGCCTATATGGGGCTGTACCCTGGTCGTTATTTCCGGAGCTCCGTTATTTCCGAAGTTAAGTCGGGTCGGGTAATTTTTCAAGTAACATTCGGGTAGGATATATTTTATACTGTATAATTAAAATTAAATAAAGTTCATTGTGTAATTGCGTTTCAATTTAGTGCCACGCCGACGATTAAGCCAGCTGGTGGCTGCTGCATGGATGATGTGTGAACACGGTCTGATCAAGTCCAGATGGGTGGGAAAAAATTGGTTCATTCCTTTGTATTGCAAAATATTTCATGTATCAATCAGTGATTGTTAATATTTTCTCAATAAAATTTTAGAGATGTGTTTTGCTTTACCCTGAACAGTGCAGGTAATGTATTTTTAATGTTATGACACAGGCTGTGGCGGCCAGGCCATAACAATGGCGATCGAGCCTTGTCACTGAGAGCTAGCCAAGACGAAATATTTTGAGCTCACCTTTTCTCTGCTATCGATAGAATATACATTTGCAGAGACTAATATGTAGCTTTTGTTGAAAAAAAATTAATATCTTGTAATACTATAATAAAATTGGTAAATTGACTTACTTTTATTGAAGCTGAAGATTACGTCATCCTCTGCAGCACTTGTTTTATATTGTTCAGTACTATATACAGGGTACATACAGTATGAACACTTATTTTCAGGCATTCACTTCACACAACAGCTAGCCTTACTACTAATTCACACGAGTTCTAATTCATTCTCGAGTTCTAATTGAGTTCTAACTCATTCACAATTGAAAATTATTTCTACTGTATATTTACACTGTACAGTATCTTTTTGTCAAGGCTTAAATAATCATTAACACTTAAAATACTGTATTCTATCAACACTTTTTACACTAATTTATATGCCTTTCAATCATATTTTATATAGTTAGTGGAGGCTACACGACTTTTGATGGGAATTCAGCATCAGCGGGTGCAACATGGCTTGCAGAGCATTCGTTGCCAGCGGAGGCTGCACGTCATGTTGATGGGAATTCAGCATCGGCGGGTGAAGCATAGCTTGCAGAGCATTCGTTGCCGGTGGAGGCTGCACAACTTGTCGATGGGAATTCAGCATCGGCGGGTGCAGCATAGCTTGCAGAGCATTCGTTGCCAGCGGAGGCTGCACGACATGTCGATGGGAATTCAGCATCGGCGGGTGCAGCATAGCTTGCAGACCATTCGTTGCCGGCGGAGGCTGCACGACATGTCGATGGGAATTCAGCATCGGCGGGTGCAGCATAGCTTGCAGACCATTCGTTGCCGGCGGAGGCTGCACGACATGTCGATGGGAATTCAGCATCGGCGGGTGCAGCATAGCTTGCAGACCATTCGTTGCCAGCGGAGGCTGCACGACATGTCGATGGGAATTCAGCATCGGCGGGTGCAGCATAGCTTGCAGACCATTCGTTGCCAGCGGAGGCTGCACGACATGTTGATGGGAATTCAGCATCGGCGGGTGCAGCATAGCTTGCAGAGCATTCGTTGCCGGCGGAGGCTGCACAACTTGTTGATGGGAATTCAGCATCGGCGGGTGCAGCATGGCTTGTAGGGAACTCGTTGCCAGCGGATGCTGCATGACTTGTTGAATTCCCAGTGGGTGCTTTCACGAACCGTTAAAATCATGAATTTATCTATTTTTGTCTGAATCTGATTTTCTCTGGCTAATATTCTGAGACACTGCTCTCAGCCGCGTGAGTTAACAGTAAACAAAGCGGTCACATGGCCAGGCGCAGTACGTTCTAGGTCCGTGGGAAAAAAAATACCTGTTGCGTATACTATAAAAGGTATTTAATAAGAAAACAAATTATTTTGTTTAATAACAATTGTTTTAAAATATTTATTAATAATAATTTAGAGTTTTCTTCATAAAACTGAATCATTTTGAAAGAAAGTTAAGATTTAATATACCACTCTGGATGATCGCCTGGTCGCCATGTGAGGGGCTGCCGATGCCAAAACAAACCCCATACCAACCNTCCCACTGGGTCTCACCACCGATAGCTTCATCCAGTGGTGATGAGACTCGTGCACGCCACCTCAGCACTACCCTGCATGTGCTTGTAGCATCACCTCTTCCAACGCCTCATTGCTGTTCCACTCGTTCCTTACACTCTTGTTCAGTAAGAGTGTCGTAGTTGTCAGGTCTACGAGCGGTCAAGGCCAAGTGAAGATGCAGGTAGCGCTGTTTGTACTCTACACACTCAGACATACTGGTGGTGTGTGTACCTACATGGTGTTAAACATCCTCTGAATACTGCTCGTCACTTTTGAATTTTCAGGGAAATTTAAGTGCGAAATTTTACTGTACAACCTACTCATAGGTTCCCCTAAGCCTACACTTGGGCGCCAGATGTGGGATTTTTCTTTTTTTTTTACTGTCACGACTGCAATGCGTACGTCGCCAATGTACATGTGGCAGACGCTTCACGAAGCTGTCGGAATTAGCAAAATAGAAAATACGAGAGCAACCGTACAGGGCCTGGGAGCAAGGTCGAGTTAGAGTCCTTGTGGTCTCTTCTCTCAGACTAGCCTCACCTGGTCCTGCTCCACGTTGTCGTTGAATCTCCTCAATGATGTAACACTTTAAGGACTCCTAGGGTCCTCATCAATTTATAGTTTAGTGACTTACAGGCAACTCGGTGTTGAAGACACCTAGAGCTGAAGGCTTGAGTAATATTGGCAGTATTCAGAAGTGGTTCAACGGAAACACCGCATAAAGCTTAACAGTAGTTTTTTTACTAACTTAACCACTAATACACAGGTGCTTGATTTACTTTCGATTGGCGTCAGCAAAGCTATGGTTGCATTAGCGAGACTCTTGACGTCTGGCTAATCGACTCGTATCCACTCGTGGAGAAACACCTAACTTAACACAGTTGACAGCCAATCACTAACACGGCAACCTAACTGCCGGTATGCAAAGGGATCACAAGAGTTCCAACCGGATACTCGTAATGATGATATGCAATAAAAACAATACACTGTCAATGGAACAGGCAATAACATGCACAATAATCATCACACATACTAAAGTGTGGTGTATGTGAAGCTCACATTCACAGACGAGTGAAATGCTGTGATACACACAGATAAACACGCATTCACCGTCGATTCACCTATAACCTGCGACAGGTATAAGAAGGTGAGAACTGTGGTTGATCCCTCAGATCAACACAGACACAATAACACAATGACAAGATCTTGTACTTACAGATAAGGTACCTTTCCTTACGCACTCACTCAGACTCGTTTACAAGCACTCGTAGGTGGCCTGATAGCTGGTTTCGCTCGTAGACACGAGGGTACTCGCAGTATCTTGAGATGATTTCGTGAGTAGGGCGTGCTGTATGCTTAACAGACAGACACACGCGCACACTGGCACTGACGGCTGAGGTGAGTGTGGCTGTCACGTAGGAGTGAGGGCGGCGGCTGGCGCGGGTACTGAGGTACACGCTCAGGATAGCGCGGCTGGCGGCAGTACCATGCACTACACTGTACACTGTGGTACAGGTACACTGGGTAAGTCACACACAGATTACTTAGGCGGCGGCACTGCCTTAGTTCACTCTGAGTCACTCACACGATCTTTGTCACCAGGGTTACCTGATACCAGTCTGTTTCGCTCTGGAGATTTGTCACTTTAGGCTTCTAAACAATATATTCCCACTCGTGATTCTGGCGAGTGTGTGGTATATCGCAAAGACGCTGAGTTAACTTGACGGTGAGGGATAGACGGTGATCAGTCTATTGGCCGGTAGAACAGAACACGTCCTCTTCGTATGGTCGCTCTCACGTGAATGAGTTTGCAAGGGTGCCGGGCATCTCGTGGCACACAACACAAAAGGAGTTACAATTTGACCAATAGCATTGCAGCAAATGAGCGGGAACCAATCATATTAGCTCGTTCGATGAGCAGTAGCAGGAGTGACGTCATGAACACGTCATAGCTGTTATTCAGCATCGCGCCGGTTGACCCCAGAGGTCAGACGCTGCTGGCGCCTTCCCCTCTGTCTCAGCGGGCACCAGCCATGTACTCACTGACCCTTGGTGGACAGTATGTTTAACTTCCTGTATCTACTTCCTGCCTAGACATACGGCGGCCTACGTATTTTAACAGTGTTCCTGGTTAAGTGGGCATTCTGGAGATACCCAACATGCCAGATCACTATCCAGGATTAAGAGAGATAGGCTTTGTGCACGAAGATCAGTGCACTGTGCACTGCAATGAGCCATTCAAGTCAGCTGTGGGAGGATCTTGGGAGACATACTCCCACAGATAAGATGTAGGGATTACAAACCTTTTCCCTAATCAAGGTGAGGACATGGCTGAGATGGAATATTTTACAGCATTCTATGATGAACCACTCATGGAATACATTGTACACCAAACGAACCTGCATGCTGCTTACCTGATTGAGAGGGAAATCACAGAATTTTCACGACTGCAGCGTTGGAAAAATACCACAGTTGCGGAAATGTATGTGTTTTTGGCACTCTGTTTGTTGATGAAGCACTGTCACAAACATGCAATAAGTGACTATTGGAGCAAGGACCATAAAGTGCCAACACCTTTATTCGGTAAATATATGTCACGAGACAGGTTTCAGATACTCCTCAGGTGTCTACATTTTGGAAGTGTTCAGGATCGAACACCTGATGATAGACTGTGGCGAGTGAGGCACTACATGAACGATGTTATTGGAAAATTCAGAGATTTTTACGTACCAGCACAGAAGTTGGTGGTTGATGAATCTCTCGTACTTTTCAAGGGACGTGTTCCATTCAAACAGTACATTCCCTCAAAACGAAACCGATTTGGCCTGAAATTTTTTGTTCTTTGTGATTGTGAGACAGGATACGTGTTACACATGATTTTGTACTCGGCTAGTGATGTAGACATTCCCGGTAACGACGAACATGGATTCTCGGGTAGTGTAGTGAAGACCATCATGGCTCCGTGGATGAACAAGGGACACATTTTATACACGGATAATTACTATACAAGTCCCTTGCTAGCTCGGTTCTTGCTAGAAAATAGAACCGGATTGGTTGGTACAGTAAAGCCACAACGAAGGGAAATGCCTGTGTTTGACACCAACATTGCAGTTGGTGAGTGTCAGAGAAGGAAATGTGATAACATTCTGTCCGTTCGGTGGAAAGACAAACGAGAGGTGAACTTGTTGACAACAATTCATGATGGAACAATGGTGAACAGTGGGAAAGTGAGCCATAAAACAAATGCACCACTATATAAGCCAGACTGTGTTTTAGACTATAATATCAACATGCGGTTGATTGATAAATCAGACATGATGATTGGCACTGCAGACTGTGTGCGGAAGACATGTAGGTGGACGAAAAAAGTGTTCTTCCATCTTGTGGACATGAGCATGCTGAACTGTTTCAACATGTACCTTGTGAGGACTGGACGTAAGCCCACTTTCCGTGACTTTGTATTTGATGCTGCAATACAGTTATTAGGAAAGTTTGCAAAAGATGTCCCAGGGATTCAGCGGCCCATCATAAACCCACTGTTGCAGCATGCTGGTACTCCACGCCTCGCTCACACTGAAGGCTTCCTAGCTCACAGACTCGAGTATTTGCCACCAGCTGGGAAGCGTGCAATAGGCCAACGTGATTGCTTGGTGTGTAAAACAACGACACGTAGAGACCAGAAACGGAAGCTTGTACAAACATGGTGTGAAACGTGTGGTATCCCATTATGTGCTGTCAAGTGCTTCAATGACTACCACAGTCTAGAAAACTTCTAAGTGTGCTGCAGAGTGTGTACAGCGTGTGCGAGTGTGTAAATATGTAAACATATAAGCAGTTAGCGTGTGCGTGTGTGTAAATATATAGAAATATAAGCAGAACATACAATATAATAGACTGTAATGACATATTATATTGCCGTAATTGAAAACAGATGTGTGCGCCTGTGTATACTCAAATATGCAACAATTATTGATACAAAATATGTTCAAACATTATTTGAAACAAATTTAGTGCAAAATAAATGGATAAAATGCGCCTAGACATTGTAAATAAATAGCGCAAAAATATATTTGTGGCAACTCTGGCTGTTGCGGGACGCCGCGCAACGCCTCTCAGGCGTGTACTGCATGAGCGAACATGCAGAGTGTGACGTCACCACGCAACTTTACGGCTCTATTGCAACAAAAGTAAGTACAATAGAATTTTTTTTTTATTTTTCCCGTGATCAGTGAACGAAACTTAACAGATTAGCAAAAAAAAAAAATTTTTTTTTTTTTTTCAAAATGACATGTGCCTGTGCGGATAGCAGTATATTAGACCCCGAGCATGTTAAGGGTTAAAGCACATAGGTAGCTCAGATTAATTGCAATGACAGCTTGAATGGTAGTTTAACAAAAATTAGTAGGCACAATACAGCATATGGCTAGCACATAAAAGAAGACAGCAATGAACACAATGATAAAGTTGTTTGGGTTAAGTACATAAAGATTGGGAGATTGGGTAACACTAGATACAGAGCAAATTTAAAGCTCAGTGTGGGAAACTACGAAGATGAAATTAGGTACTTTTTGTTTTTGTTTTTAAATGAGGCAAAAGTTTGACAGCTTTTCAATTCACTAGGGAGTGAGTTCCATAGACTAGGTCCCTTAATTTGCATAGAGTGTTTAAGTTTGACCCTGGGGATATCAAAGAGATATTTATTTCAGGTGTGGTGGTAATGAGTCCTATTACATCTGTCCAGGGAGAGTTTCAGAGCATGGTTTGCATTTAAGGACAGGGTTTTGTAAATGTAGTTGACACAAGAGAAAGTGCGGAGGGAGTTAATATTTAGCAAGTTTAGGGATTTAAACAAGGGAGCTGAGTGTTGTCTGAAAGCAGAATTTGTTATTATTCTGATAGCAGATTTTTGCTGGGTGATGATGGGCTTAAGGTGGTTTGCAGTGGTTGACCCCATGCACAGATACGATAATTAAGATAGGGATAGATTAGTGCATAATATAGTGAGAGGAGAGCAGAATTAGGAACATAATATCTTATTTTACAGAGTATACCAACTGTTTTAGAGACTTTCTTAGTTATGTGTTGAATGTGGGTGCTGAAGTTGAGTCTCTTGTCTAGGAATAGGCCAAGAAACTTTCCATCATTTTTATTACCGATGTTAATGTTGTCTATCTGTAGTTGAATTGCATTCGATGATTTGACTCCAAATAAGATGTAGTAGGTCTTTTCCATGTTTAATGTTAGTTTGTTAATTGACATCCATAAGTGGACTTTCTGGGGGGAGCCCCGTCGGCTCCCCGGAGCTATCCCAGGCTGATATGCTAATTTCAGACTTTGGCATCAGTCATGTGTATGGAGTTCTTAGGCCTACCGGGGACCACGGCCAGAACCGGGCCCCCTCAGAGAGGCAAGGGGAGCAATGGCCTATAGAAGCCCCCGTGTGGTTGGAAGCATTCTATGTCTGCCATCGACCGGGACAGGCACCCAGAAAGGTAAGCGCCCCAAAACAAACCCCTATTCTGGTTAAAATTGCTACCAAAATCCGAACTAGTGGATAGAACTCCCAAACAGAAAAACAAGCAAACTAGTGTGACGTCACACGTCACCGCGCCGCTGTCTGCGCAGCTCCCCCCTCCCCGGAGGGGAAGGTGGAGCCCCAGACCTCCCACGCCGGCTATCCACCCATCAGTTCTTCGGCTGATGCTATAGGCACCGTTATGTGCTCCGGCTCCAGTGGTTGTTTCAGCACTGTACCTAGAGTGTGGTGTCTGTTTTTCTAGGTGGTGCGTGAGCCGGGAGTGATTCTCCAGTACTCGGGCTGCATGCGCCTAGGGTTCCCATCCCTAGGTGCCCTGTAAGTACTGCCCTTGGGACTTGGGGCCACCTTCCACAAGTTCCTTGGGGTCTGCCCCTGCTAGGCCGTTTACTGCTTGGTTTTCGGCCGCTCTTTGTGTGCTCGGGTGTTCTGTCTCCCTTGTTCGCCTTAGAGTAAGGGTCAGTTTTGCACTGGTGGGGCGCAGGGTACTGTGCAGCTTGTCTTTCCCAATCATAGCGGCCGGCTCTGTTCCGCTTGGGTACGCTGTCCTCTTGCGGGTTTTTTTTTTCTTTTTGTTTATCTACCTGGTGGGGGGTCTGCCTTCGTTCTTGCCCCGGTGTCCCTTGTGTTCTGAGTTTTCTGGTGGTACCCCCTGCTTGGTCCCCGTGAGTGTACACGTCCCGGGGTTCAGCTCTTAGAAAGTTGTTTGGTAGTTTTGGGTGCCGGTTAGCAGTACCCTGCCTGGGATTACCTGAGCGCGAGTCCTCTTATAGTAAACGCTCGGGACCCTGGGAAACCCCTGGGGGCGCAAGGTCCGATGGATGTGACCCCAGAGCCCCCCCCTCGCTTCCAGCGAGTTTGAGGGTTGCTCACCCTTGTCTCTGGGTGACTCTGTTTTGCCTCCGTCTGCTGCCTGTGGGGTCGGTGACACCTTCGACCAGAGTCCTGCGAGTTTGTTGCTCGTTGTGGCTCGCTTACCCAGTTGTGCACAGCTGGTGCGGGCAGCAGGGGCGTTGCACTTGGCCTTGGTGGTGGCAACGCTCTCGTGGTAACTCCCCGGGAGCCCCGGGGCTGCCCCGTTTTGGTTCTTGTTTTTCCCCCTGGATTCCCTTCCTGCCTGCATCCGGTTCCTTACCGTCTGTAGGTTCAGGGCGGGGTTTGTTGGTGTTGAGACTCGGGCAGTCTCGGGGAAATCCCCTTCCGGGGTAGTGACGGGGCATTTGAGCCTGTTCCTCCAGCCGTGTTGTAAGAGTCTGCCAGTGGGCTCCCTTCCTTCGTGTTTCACGGCTGCCCCGGTTTTCTGGTACGGCCGGGGCTTTGGGGGACGGCTCGGCCCCGGGCCTGTCGTGTGGGTTCCCGGGCTGGGAGGGGCTGACTTGGGTGGCCTTAATGGCCCGTTGGACCCCGTGGGGGTTTTTTCCCCCTCTAGGCGGGCTTGTGGTTACGCGGAGTAGGGTTTTCCTCCCCACTCGCCGTACGTGCTGTTGGGTGTCAGCCCCTCCCCGGGCTCGGTTCCTTGGCCTTTGAGTTGGTTGGTTCCGTCCTGTGGGTGGATGTTTCCCCCCACCCCCTTTTGGGACGGTGTTTTCGTCATGTTTCCCCGTTTTGGGGGTTCTACGTGACTCCTGGTCTCGGGTGCGCCTGCGCCTTTGTGTGCCTTCGGGACTGGTTTTGGCTTCCGTGTTCTCGAGGGTTCGGGAAGGTGTTTCGCTACTTCTCCGTTATTGGAACTCTGTCGGCTCCTCGTCCTTGTGCCGAGTGGGCTCTTGTAGCCCTGTTGGGCTACTTGTGCCGGTTGGCTCTTGTAGCCCTGTTGTGCTACTTGTAGCCCGGTTGGGCTACTTGTAGCCTGTTGGGCTACTTGTAGCCTTGTGGGGCTGCTTGTGGCCCGGCTGCGTGCTTTATTTTGGGCTCTGTCTTCGCTTCTTTGGCCGGTTTTCTTGTTCCTGCTCACTCTTTTGGCTTCTTTTTAGTGCAGTAGTCCTGGTTGCCGCCTTCCCGCAGAGACTGTGTGCGTTTTCGGCCCGGCCAGCGTGTCATGCGCTTGCGCCGCGGAGTTGTTTTGGTTTGGGCGGTGTGTAGTGCTGGTGTTTAGACGCCTTCTTGCTCCAGTGCTTCGCCTCTCGCTCTTCTCCCTTGGCGCGGTGTGTGCCCCTTCGCTCCGGGGGTGTCCTGGTTCCAGTTGGGGGAGGCCGCAGAGGTTTTCTCTGTGTCATGGGTGTGGGCCGCCGCCTTCGCCTCTCCCCTGCTCTCCTGCAGGTCCGGCTCTGGCGTCTTCACCTGTCAGGGCTCCCAGTTTCTTCTGGGCTCGGTTGAGTCTGTCACTTCGTGCTACCGTTAGCCAGGTGAGTTTCTGCGGTCTGGCGTCTTTTGGCAGGGTGCTGGATGCGGTGTTATATACCTGTCTTTATTTGGGTATCTTTTTGTCCGACTGAGACCGTTCGCACACCAGTGTCTGTCCCCCTTTTCACCCCTTCCTGTCCCACTCTTGTGCATTCAACCCATGCTATGGTCATTCAGGGTTCCACCTTTGTTAGTGTTATGAGGTGTGGGGTTTGGTGTTGGTTTCTGTACTCGCCTTGTAGAGCTCCTGGCTGTGCTTGCAAGGTTTTTGCACTCTGGTTTTTTGGGGCCCGCTTATCTGTTTAGAACTTGCGGATAGTACCAGTGGAGTGCAGTGGTGCTATAAGCACCATCGGGAAACACTATATCCTTCAGAGGTCTGCAGTTGTTAAAAGACCTACGTGCGAGCATACGCCTTCTTGCTGGAAATTACCTGGGGTGTTCCTTGAGGTGCTTCCGGGGCTTAGCGTCCCTGCGACCGGTCGTCGACCAGGCCTCCTGGACTGGTCATGCTGTGCTTTGGACATGGCTGCTCGCTGACCGACTTAGAGTCACAGCCTGGTTATCGGGTATCCTTGTAGGTGCTGATCCGTTTCTCTTGCACCAACCCGTCCCCGATCATCTTTATTACGTCTTATTTGACTTCTTCGTTCCGTGCGTAGTGCCATACTGACATAATAGTTTCCCTTAGCAGACTTCGGTGGAAAACACCGACCTTACCTGACCTACTTAGTAGGTTTACAATACGCATCTTATGGTTTCGTAATTGCAATTGTTACTTAACCTATTATAGGTATTCCACTGAACTCTGTGAGGGGATTGCAAGTTGCCCCTATGGTACGGTCTGTGGACTTCCGGGCACGCTAGCTTGCCTTCGACTTCGTTATGGCTCATCGTGTGGGGAGTCTGTGGGCTGCAGGCCGCCCCATGCGTCTTCCTGTGGGCCTCCCTTTGGCCGGTCTCGCCTGGCCTCGGCCGGCTTTGGTGTGTACGCGATCGCTCCCGTTCCCCATCCAGCCGTTTTGAGCGGGTTTTCTCCGCCGTCGGTCCTGCCTGGTAGGCGGGTTCCTGGCCTGCTGGTTCTGTCGTGTCTCCGTGGCCTGTCTGGGTCTCTGCTCCGTTCTCTGCCTTTGCCGGAGCGAGTTGCTCTTTACCTGTGGCATGTTGCGGTGGTGTATACTCCCCTAGTTGTGCTTGCGGGGTTGCGCTCTGGCTCTTTGGTCCCGCCTCTCAAACGTCAATCTTATGACAGGTGTACAGTTTCCTGAGCCTATTGGGCTCTTCATATCTACACTTGCACCTGTGTTTGGAGTCAGCCTCCACCACATCGTTTCCTACTGCATTCCATTGTCAACCACTCTGACACTAAAAAGTTCTTTCTAATATCTCTGTGGCTCATTTGGGCATTCAGTTTCCACCTGCGTCCCCTAGTGCGTGTGCCCCTTGTGTTAACAGCCTGTCTTTATCCACCAGGTTGTATGTGCTACTACTGCGCGTGTGCATTAGTACCGTGTTTCGCAGTGGCGTGTCCTTCCTCCTGGGTTTTTATGCTTCTGCTCTTTCGTCCTGCCTCACCCCAGTCGTTTTCCCTGGCATCTCCTTTGGTCAGTTTTGCCTGCACTTGCTGCTATGTTGGGGATGTGGTCGGTTTCCACCACTTCATTGTTTGTGTGTTCCCTTGTTTTCCTCCTCTGCCACAGGGTGTTCTGCGTGTGTTCCTTGCTTCTTGGGCTTTTTTCGGCCTGTGTCCTGTGGTGTGCTTCTTTGTCTCGGTCTGTTGCTGTTGCTCGTACCTCTTGGTTCGGGTACGGTTCTGGCGGCAACCCTTCCGCCTTCTGGTTTCCTTGCTTGCCCTGCCACTTGGTTTTTTGGGGTCTTGCGATGTCTCGCGTCGGACCCGTCATTTGTTCTCCTGGGGTTTGCTTGCTTTGGGATTTGTCTGTTCGGCAGACGTTCCATCTCCTTGTACCACCTGAGTTCGGTGGTCGCGCCCGAGATCTTCTTGCGGCTCCGCCTTTTCCTGGGCTCGGAGGGGCCTTGTCGGGCTGCTTCCGTCTGCCTCGTGGTCTCGCCTCCGGCTGGTGGTCGTGTCCCACCTGCGTGTTTCTCTGTTCAGTATGGGGGTGTTTTGGCGGTCCTTCCTTTTCCTGTCACTTCATAGTGTGGTCCTCTTGTTAGCGTCGGCCTGGTTTTTTGTGGGGGTTGGGGCCGTCGTGGCTCCACATACTGTCCCTCTCTCTTTTTGTGCGGCCTGGCGGAGCCGCTTTGGCTTGCTTTCGGTCTTGCTTCTACACCGCTTAGTAAGCTGTCTTGTGCTTCGTTTCCCCTCCGCCTGTTCGTGCGCCGCTTGCACCATCCTGGTATCTGGTCAGCGTGCTCTGTCTTCTCCTCGTTGGTAGTGCCTCTTCGGTTCCGGTTTGTTTTTCGTCGCTCTTTTCCTTTTGTCATTTGCCTCTGGGGTCGGGTCGCTGTGTTTTCCTGCTCCTTTGGTTTTAGCGTTTTGGTTGTTTGGGTGGTGTCCGCCTCCCGTTCCGTCCCTTTGATCTTCCTCTGTGGGTAGTTAGCTCCGGGGAGCCGACGGGGCTCCCCCCAGAAAACCAGCGTTGAATGTAATGAACGCCATTTTCTGGGTGAGTCCCGAGGCTCCCCGGCAACCCTCCCTCCCTCCGGTCGGCGGTTTTTCGCGGTCTTGACATCCAGCCTCAGAACTGATGGGTGGATAGCCGGCGTGGAGGTCTGGGGCTCCACCTTCCCCCTCCCGGGGAGGGGGAGCTGCGCAGACAGCGGCGCGGTGACGTGTGACGTCACACTATTTTGCTTGTTTTTCTGTTTGGGAGTTCTATCCACTAGTTCGGATTTTGGTAGCAATTTTAACCAGAATAGGGGTTTTGTTTTGGGGCGCTTACCCTTTCTGGGTGCCTGTCCCGGTCGATGGCAGACATAGAATGCTTCCAACCACACGGGGGCTTCTATAGCCATTGCTCCCCGTGCCTCTCTGAGGGGCCCGTTCTGGCCGTGGTCCCCGGTAGGCCTAAGAACTCCATACACATGACTGATGCCAAAGTCTGAAATTAGCATATCAGCCTGGATAGCTCCGGGGAGCCTCCGGGACTCACCCGAAAATGGCGTTTCATTACATTCAACGCGTGGTTTTTTNGCAAGGTGTGTAAGTTCCATGCAATCCCCCGATAACAACGGAAAACAAAAAATGGGAAAAAAAAAAAAAAAAAATTCCATAGAAATTTATATATATATATTCTGCACATATATATTATAATTATATTATAATATAAATATATTATAATATCCCATTATAACACTAAAACATGCTAACCTATTATAATTGGTCCGAATTGTGGGTCCTCAAATGGCACTGCAATGCACTCACAGCACCTGCATGATTGCTGGATCACCTTCCTTAGGAGTCTGTCTTGGCTTGTTGGAGGGAGGGAGGTCTAGGAAGGTGTGTAAGGAGGCTCTAGGAGAGTTGACGAAGGTGTTGAGAAAGGTTGAGGAAAGTTGTGGGAGGTTGAGGAGGTGTTCAAGTGTCGCGCCTCTGCGTGCCTCACACCTCACCACCATCTGTCACTGTATTTATCTCTTCTCCGCGCTAAAGCGCTTTCTTTTATCTGATATAGACATCGACCGTGGTGCCAGATTTGCTGCTCTTATCTTCTAACCGCTTCATCTATATATTTCATTGTGCAGTAGACGCAACAACGCTATTCCAAGCGAGAATGGAGCGCGCATCGACGAAGCATCTATCCTCAATGAACACACAAGGTGACTGAGGGTTTCTGGTCTGCCGGACCCCACGGGGATGAAAAGATGCCAATGAGTGTATATTTACTCTATTCATAAATACAGCGTTATTTACGACGTTATTACGAAAAATTTGACGTTTAGAACGTACGAGGCAATACCTTTCGCGCGCCACAGCTGCCGGGCACCGGATTCTGCACAATTACGCATGAAAATGTGCCATAAATACGTCAATTACTCGTAAAATAATTATGATTGTACCAGAGTGTTGCCACATGTTGTAGTATTTTTATAAATATTTCAAAAATTTCGATTTTTTACCGAATTTTTCGGATGTTGCGCCCCCTTAAGGTGTAACTGGTAGTGACAGTTAGGCCCCACCCCCAAGGAACATAGGTCCTGTTTATACTTTAAGGTATTAAAACAGATCTGTCGTCTGGGATACAATCAACTACGACACTACCACAGGAGTAATGGATATTCTACTTCTCTTAAATATTTATTATCCCCTTAACATGCCCCCTTATACATTCACACCAATAACAATACTTATAATACTTTACCACACGATCTTACGTTAAAAGCCTTGGTACACATAGGCAGGATACAAGGGTTACACTGAATACAAGCTAGGGTAAAGCTCTACTGTTGAATCACTTGAAGTTAGAGTCAGCTTAGGGTAGGGGAACCACGTGGTTACAATGGGACCCCCGTTAGAATAACTAGTAAGATAAGCTCTTTTTTAACTCTTGGCCTATTTTTTTCCAGGAGACTGTACGGTTATTACTTGATAGAGGCTTGGATGAAACTCATCGAGATAATGCAGGCTGGACACCATTGCATTATGCAGCATTTGAGGGACATTGTGGTGTATGTGAAGCCCTCTTGGAAGCTGGAGCACGAGTTAATGAGGTGGACAATGATGGAAAGCATGCATTAGTCTTGGCTGCTCAAGAGGGCCATACAGCAGTAGTAGCAGCCCTCTTGGATGCTGGAGCAGATATTCACCACACAAGTCATGATGGACGATCTGCCTTGCGTGTAGCAGCACTGGAGGGTCATAAAGATGTTGTGCATCTCCTGCTATGTAGAGGTGCTGATCTTCACTACAAAGATGCTGATGGTCGATCCACGCTCTACCTTCTTGCTCTTGAAAATCGACTTGATATGGCAAAATTTTTAATGGAGAATAATGCAGATGTTGAGAGTACTGATCTTGAGGGTCGCACGCCCCTGCATGTGACAGCATGGCAGGGTCATACCAGAATGGTAGCGCTCTTACTGGACGGTGGTGCTCATGTTGATGCTGTTGACCGAGAACGGCGAACGCCATTACAGAGCTCTGCGTGGCAAGGCCATGCAGAAGTTGTAAGATTGTTACTGGAACGTGGTGCCACAGTAGACCACACTTGCTCACAAGGTGCTACAGCTTTAAGTATTGCTGCACAAGAAGGTCACGAAGAAAGTGTTGCAGCTCTTCTTCAGTATGGTGCAAATCCAGCACATTCTGATCGGTGTGGACGAACTGCCATTAAAGTAGCTTTGAAAGGTGGCCATATCCATCTTGCTCGTATGCTAGAGGAGAGTATGGCTGTACAGCAACAGCAAGGCGGTGTTCCACGGGGAATGGCAGCATCCTCTTCAGTAGGCTCAGGTTCAACAGCAGAAACAAAACCTTGCTCAGCCTTATTGTGCCCAGGTCTTGCAGCTTCTCCAGCTGAATCACCTGAATCTACATTTGAAAAACGTCGCTCAGTAGCTTCTCTTGGACAGCATTCTTCTTCCAAGTCTTCTGGCAATCTCACTACCTCTACTCGATCTTCAGGTGGCCCCAGAGCTCCCACCCCCCGTGAGGTTCATGCTCATCATCACTTACATCAACAACAACCTCCTCCACCGCCTGCACCATCTGCACCACCAGTATCTGCCATGTCTCCAGTCTTAAGTTTTACACAGCAGCTTCAACAGTGCGGTCGAGGACGTGGTCGTCGTCATCCCCCGCCACCTCAGCCAGCACTAACTCCCTTAGATGAGCCAGCTTCACCAATTTATGCGTCTCCACCACTGTCACCACTGAGTGATGGTCCTGGAGGACGGCACTTGCCAGCTGGAGCTATTTTAGAAGATGATTATACTGTTCCAATTCAGCACCCAGCAGGTCGTGCACCAAGACCTTCTGCTCCCCCTGTCAACATTACACCAGAGGTAATATTTGGTTATGTTCCTGTAGTTAAGCTTCTTAAATGTAAAACATTTCTTTGATTTTATATAAGATATAATATATAAGGAGTGGAAATGATTAAGTATTGGTCATAAATAGTGCAAATGTAGTCAAGATAGTTTATAAGGAGTGGAATAGTCTTTAGACAAATTTTATATTTTTAGTTGTGAATGAGAATCAATCATTTGGACGGGTTGGTAGAACAACGAACTTGATTCTTGCAGGGTCAGTGTTTGATCCAATTGTCCAAATGATTGGGCACCATTCCTTCATCCTGTCTTTGTATCCCTTCCAAGTGCTATATGGTCACACTGACCTAGTGCTTTCTCCTCATAATTACCTTATCTTTTAGAAAAATGAACTAATAATAATAATATTATTTTACTTACAAGAAGGTGCAATGGGTTGGTGAGAGTACATTAGTAATATTTTTTTACATTCTTGCAAAGCCACTAACACGCATAGCATTTCAGACTATGCGTGTTAGTGACTTTGTCCCCAACCGTCCAAGTGGTTGGGAACCATTCCTTCCCTCTCCATCCCATCTTCCCTCACAAACCCCTGTTCTGGTGAAAATTGCTACCAAAAGCCAAACAAGTGGATAGAACTCCCCAAAAGAAACCAGCAAACGAGCATGACTGTCACATGTCGCCGCACCGCTGTCTGCGCAGCACCCCCCTCCCCGGAAGGGGGAAGGGGAAGCCCCAGACCCTTGTGCCAGTTATCCACCCTTCAGTTCTAAGGCTGATGCTAGAGGTAGAGGTCGTGTGCTCTGGCTCCAGTAATTTTCAGCACTGCTTAGAGTTGTTGGGCATCAGCCCCTCCCCGGATTCGGATCCTTGTCCCTTCGGGTCCGTTCAGTTCCGTTCTTTCGGTGGGTACTTTTCTCCATTTCTACCCCCTTTTCTCTGGAGTGGGACTTCTCTGTCATGGAGGGGTCATGTTACTCTGTTATTGGGGTTTCTGCATGACTTTTGGTCCCGGGTGCGACTGCCTTTCTGAGCCTTCGTGATATTGTTTGCTTCTGTGAGATCTCGGGGGTTGAGGAAGGTCTTAAATTCTTCCCGCATTATTGGAACATCTGTCGTCTTCCAGTGAGGCTTACCTCCGGTCATTTTTGAACTTGTTGATCCGCTTCCATGCTTCTTGTTTTTTTATACTGTCTCATTCTTTTGTCATTTTATATTTTCTCCGTGCTCTGTCTAGGCACTGCTAATATTTTGCGATACTCCTTGTTGGCGCCCTCTTTGCTGGGCAGAGTTGTGCGGTTCAGACTTCATGCGACCTACGCATACGCCGTGGGAGTTTGTTTTGTTGTGGACGGTGTACACAAGTGCTGGTGTTCCGCGTCCTTGTTCTCTCGGGTGTTTTGCCTCTCTCGCTCCTCTCGTTTCTCCAGTCCGTGCCCCATAGATGCTGGGGGGTGTTCTGGATTGCCGTTATGGGGAGGACGCTGGGTTTTTCCCTGCATGTGGGTGTGGGGCTGCTCCTTTGCCTCTACCCTACTTTTCTTCCTGGGGCCTTCCTTGTTCGTCTGTGTTGTTTGTTACCTGGTGGGTCACGGCCCCGTTTTTTCGTGGTCACTTTTTCCTTGCCTCTCTTACAGTGCCTGGGTTAGCCCTTCCATATACATTGGATTCTCAGTGCTTACCTAGATGTCCTTACCTAGCTGCGCTTGCCGGGGTTGAGCTTTGGCTCTTTGGTCCCGCTTCTCGACTGTCGTTCGCCTGACATAGACATGGCCTCTGTATTGTTGGTCCTGTCCTTTTAGTTCCCGTTGCTGCCTGTCTTCCTCGTTCCTCATCTTCTTTCAATGCTCATGTCCCTCTCTGCTGGTGCTGGGGCTGTTTAACTAGTCCCTATGGATTGTTCTCCTGTATCTGCTTCAGGTCGATTGACCTGCGGGGTATTATGTGAGGGGTGGTTGGATTGTTTTGCATGTCGGTTCCTCATCAGTGCTTCTTGACACCTACTGCTGCCTTGCGGTTCCCTTGCGGTGTTCCTGAGGCTTGGCTTCCCCACAGCCTGGTCGTCGACCGGGCCTCCTCGTTGCTGGATTGGTCGCACAGGCTGTTTGACGCTGCTGCTGCGTGCAGCCTGCCGTATTGCTTACAGCCTGGTTGTTCAGGTATCTTTTGGAGGTGTTGATCTAGTTCTCTCTTCGTCACTGTGAGGGGACAGCCTGTTTTGCCCCTTATGTGTTGTGGAGGCGTATTGTACAGTCTCGGGCCTCTGATGCTGCTGGGATTCTCTCTGAGTAGGGGGCTAGGTTGGACTTTGTCCATATTCCGTTTCCTGCTTTAGCACCGCCCCTGTGTTTGGTTACTGTAATTCCTGGCTTGCCAGGTTTGGGTTCCTGTTTTCCTGGCTTACCCTGCCACTTGGCATTTTCCGGATCTTGAGGTGTCACTTCTCATGAATCTTACATCGGGATTTATTTATTTATTTATTTATTTATTTATTTATTTATTTACTTACTTATTTATATATATATACAAGAAGGTACATTGGGACTGTGAGGATAAATAGGATAGTAATTACATTCTTGTAAAGCCACTAGTACGCGCAGCGTTTCGGTCAGGTCCTTAATGTAAGAAAATTTTAAGTAGGTAAATACTTGCAAAATTTATAAAAATGATAACAGTTACATAGCAAGAAAAAAAAATAAAAGATAAGAGGAAAATTGTAGGTATATTAACCCTTAAAGTGCGCATCACGTCATATGATGTGCTAGGCGTTTTACCAGTAAACTGCGCTTCACGTCAAATGACGTGTATGGGTACCGCGCACGATTTGAATGTCCCGCCGGGTATCTGGGGTTCCCATACGCTGCCCACGGGCTATAGTAAACAGCGGCCATTTTGAAAAAAATTCCCACTCACGCTCCGAAGGCCTGGGAGGCCTCAGTTTAGCGACAGTCACCATGGCGAGCGCACGGTCAAACGCCTCACGGGCACGCACCGCTCAATCCCTCACCCCAGAGCAAATAGCCCACAAATTATTTTCTGAAGGTGAGGAAAGTGTGTTTGATGATTCAGACAACGACGAGGATTATACACAGTTGTCGGGTGATAGTAGCAGCAGCAGTGAGAGTGAGAATTCTCTCCATACCAAGGCGAGGCCTCTACACTCACCCATGCCTCCTCGCCCAATTTCTACCCCAGTTCTACCACGACCTCACAGTTCCTGTGGATATTATCTGTTTGAGGATGACGAGTCAGAGGGAGGTGGCTCCTTTTCTGGGTTTAGTGACTCAGATCACAGTTTTATTGAGCCTGTGGCTGGTACCAGTGGTGTAACTGGGCGAGAAATTGTCGCGTCAGCAGCATCTCGCCCAGCCAAGCGCTACCACATGGCACCACATGAGGGACCAAGACCCTCGTGTTCACGTGCATCCACCTCATGTGCACCCACCTCATGTGCATCCACCTCACGTGCATCCACCTCACGTGCATCCACCTCACGTGCACCCACCTCACGTGCACCCACCTCACGTGCACCCACCTCACGTGCACCCACCTCACGTGCACCCACCTCACCTGCATCCACCTCACGTGCATCCACCTCACCAGAACCCACCTTACGTGCACCCACCTCACGTGCACGTAGCCGCCGTGCTTCTCGCAGACGGTATTCAGCTCCTGGTCGCCGGTATGCATCGCTTCCTCGCCGTCTTTCATCTGCATCTCGCAGGACGCCTGGTGTACTTGAGTGGAGTGATGGTGACGATTTTATTCCTAATATTCCTCACTTTGACGATAATGTGGGATGTTTTCTTTTTTTTTTACTGTCACGACTGCAATGCGTACGTCGCCAATGTACATGTGGCAGACGCTTCACGAAGCTGTCGGAATTAGCAAAATAGAAAATACGAGAGCAACCGTACAGGGCCTGGGAGCAAGGTCGAGTTAGAGTCCTTGTGGGTCTCTTCTTAAACTAGCCTCACCTGGTCCTGCTCCACGTTGGTCGTTGGAATCTCCTCAATGATGTAACACTTTAAGGGACTCCTAGGGTCCTCATCAAATTTATAGTTTAGTGACTTACAGGCAACTCGGTGTTGAAGACACCTAGAGCTGAAGGCTTGAGTAATATTGGCAGTATTCAGAAGTGGTTCAACGGAAACACCGCATAAAGCTTAACAGTAGTTTATTTACTAACTTAACCACTAATACACAGGGTGCTTGATTTACTTTCGATTGGCGTCAGCAAAGCTATGGTTGCATTAGCGAGACTCTTGACGTCTGGCTAATCGACTCGTATCCACTCGTGGAGAAACACCTAACTTAACACAGTTGACAGCCAATCACTAACACGGCAACCTAACTGCCGGTATGCAAAGGGATCACAAGAGTTCCAACCGGATACTCGGTAATGATGATGCATATGCACTAATAACACAATAACATCAATAATAATCACACAATAACTAAATGTGTGGTGTATGTGAAGCTCACATTCACAGACGAGTGAAATGCTGTGATACCACACAGATAAACACGCATTCACCGTCGATTCACCTATAACCTGCGACAGGTATAAGAAGGTGAGAACTGTGGTTGATCCCTCAGATCAACACAGACACAATAAACAATGACAAGATCTTGTACTTACAGATAAGGTACCTTTCCTTACGCACTCACTCAGACTCGTTTATACAAGCACTCGTAGGTGGCCTGATAGCTGGTTTCGCTCGTAGACACGGAGGGTACTCGCAGTATCTTGAGATGATTTCGTGAGTAGGGCGTGCTGTATGCTTAACAGACAGACACACGCGCACACTGGCACTGACGGTGCGTGAGGTGGTGACGTCACGTAGGAGTGAGGGCGGCGGCGGGCGCGAGGTACTGAGGTACACGCTCAGGATGAGTGGCGGCTGGCGGCAGTACCATGCACTACACTGTACACTGTGGTACAGGTACACTGTGGTAAAGTCACACACAGATTACTTAGGCGGCGGCACTGCCTTAGTTCACTCTGAGTCACTCACGACGATCTTTGTCACCAGGGGTTACCTGATACCAGTCTGTTTCGCTCTGGAGATTTGTCACTTTAGGCTTCTAAACAATATATTCCCACTCGTGATTCTGGCGAGTGTGTGGTATATCGCAAAGACGCTGAGTTAACTTGACGGTGAGGGATAGACGGTGATCAGTCTATTGGCCGGTAGAACAGAACACGTCCTCTTCGTATGGTCTCTCTCACGTGAATGAGTTTGCAAGGGTGCCGGGCATCTCGTGGCACACAACACAAAGGAGTTACAATTTGACCAATAGCATTGCAGCAAATGAGCGGGAACCAATCATATTAGCTCGTTCGATGAGCAGTAGCAGGAGTGACGTCATGAACACGTCATAGCTGTTATTCCCATCGCGCCGGTTGACCCCAGAGGTCAGACGCTGCTGGCGCCTTCCCCTCTGTCTCAGCGGGCACCAGCCATGTACTCACTGACCCTTGGTGGCAAGTATGCTTAGCTCCCTGTATCTACTTCCTGCCTAGACATACGGCGGCCTACGTATTTTAACAGTGTTCCTGGTTAAGTGGGCATTCTGGAGATACCCAACATGCCAGTCACTATCCAGGATTAAGAGAGATAGGCTTTGTGCACGAAGATCAGTGCACTGTGCACTGCAATGAGCCATTCAAGTCAGCTGTGGGAGGATCTTGGGAGACATACTCCCACATCACCCCCCAACAAAGATCGAGCTCCACAGCGTGGCGCTCGTTCCAACTCACACCGCTGATGACATGTGCACAAACTGAGTGCACTTGCGCGGCCGGGTCCAGCGGACCCCGTTTTCTATACAGCTAGGCGAGGCGGGGCCTCGTCTAGACTATTCTCTTCTGGTAAGTGAGGAATTTCTTCAGTCACCGGATCACATGTGGCTATCTGTTCAGGTTTTGAGCAGGCACTGTGGTTGGACGTAGCTCCAGGTCTGGGTCGGCTCAACGCCTCGAAACCCTGAGTGGCGCTGGTCTGTCCACTGCCTCTCTCCACCTGTGTCATGCCTGAAACATCAGACACACTGGGAACCAGTGTCCGGTGATGCGCGTTGCGTTTCCTCGCTCATGTCGCCCTCGTTTGACGTCTCGTTAATCACCCCTGACCTACTCAACCAGTCAGCACCTACGGCTGAGAGCAGTGGGTTGTCGATCAGCTCTGTCGATGTCGAGGCCCGTGGTCCTCTCCTGTTTTTTCGTCTTACATGCTTCTTCGGCTTTGTTGATACATCTACAGGAGGGTCCTCGTAGCGTTTGAGCATGTTGACGTGGTACTTCTTCCTGGCACCATCGACGTCGAGCACGTAGTTTAATGAGTGCGAGCACTCCACTACCGTGAATGGGCCCTTCCACTGCAGCAAGAGCTTGTTCCTGCTGGTGGGAAGTAACAAAAGTACCTTGTCACCTACACTGAACTTGCGTTCTTTTGCTTTTTTGTCGTATGTTTGCTTCTGGTACTCCTTTGCTTTTGCTAGCTGTTCTCGGGCCAGCTGACAGGTGTTCTCCAGCCGTTCCCGTAGATCGATGACGTACTCGTACGTCGTCTTGGTTTCAGGGGTACAGTCATCGCCTTCCCACAGGTTCCTCAGTACCTGCAGAGGGCCTTTAACTGTGCGACCGTACAAAAGCTCGAAGGGTGAGAACCCTGTGCTAGCCTGTGGCACCTCCCTGTAGGCAAACAACAAAGGGTTGATATACCTGGGCCACTCCCGAGGCTGTTCGATGCACATTCTCTTCAACATCTTCTTGAGAGTGCCATTGAAGCGTTCTACCAAACCGTTTCCCATAGCATGATAAGGCGTGGTGAGGGATGCTCTCGCTGTGAGCAGACGTCTGACTTGGTCCATCATCTCGCTGGTAAACTGTGTCCCTCGGTCGCTATGGATCCACTCAGGTATACCAAGGCGACTAAAAAAACCTACCAAGGCTTCCGCTACCGTTGACGTCTCGATGTTCTTCAGGGCAGCTGCTTCTGGGTACCTTGTTGCGTGATCGACCATGGTCAGGATGTACTTACTGCCGTCCGTTGCACTCGGTATGATCGGACCAACCAGATCAATGCTGACCAGCTTGAACGGCTGATCAATGATGGGGAAGGGCTGAAGCTTCCCGGGCTTCACCCGTCCTCGATCAGTGGTGCGCTGACAGGTGTCACACGAGCGAGTGTAACGCTGTATTTCCCCAGTAATTCCTGGCCAGTAGAACACAGCTTGTATCCTCGCACTGGTCTTTGCGTGACCCATATGACCTCCCATCAGAGCTTCATGACCTAAGCGAAACACAGCCAGTCTATGCTCCTGTGGAACAACGAGTTGATCCCAAGTATCGTGGGGCGTCTCAACTCTGCGCACGAGTTTCCCATTATGGTGCAAGTACCAGTACTTGCGTTCCTGGTGTTGGAAAACCCTTTTCTCCTCAGCATACTTACGTATCTGGGCTAGTGTTGGGTCGCTCCCTTGGGCATCAATAAACTCCTTTGCAGACACTCCCTGAATGTCTCGTAATTTCAAAGGTTTTTCTGGGCGAGTCGGCTTGTTGCTCTGTGACCTCGTAGTGACAGCTGCCACGAGCGAGTTACCTGTTAATGGAGTTGCTGTTTCTTCAACCAGAGGTTTTGCTTCTTTCTCCATAACTTCACAGCTTACCTTCTCTCCCTTACTCTTCAGCTGGGTGAGGGTGTGGGCACTCCCTGTGACGTCATCCCCGGGCGAGTCGTCCTTGGGATCAGCTGACCGACGGTGGCTGCGCGCCTTACTCTCCCCCGTTTTCTTTGAGGGCGGACTTGGGCAATCAGAGACTCCCGGAACATTTCCCAATAAAAGTCCATATACAGCACGTTCCTGTTGAACGGCACGGATTTTACCTTTGATGTAAGGTGTGTCGACCCACACATACACCTCCACCATCTCTTTAGTATAGCCATTTGGGAATTTGACATAGATATGTCTCCCTGTCTCAGATCCTGGCTGTACTAGGCTCTTTCTTACCATGTGAGTAGTGGCGCCTTTGTCACGGAAGATTTTCGCCGATTTTCCGTTAACATTTCCGTCCACCACCTCAAGGGTCCAAGCTAGTGGATCCTTTCCAACGTTGGGATGTTTCTTACCACTTGAGCTCACACCTGCTATGTAACCTGATTTCGGTTTTACCTTGCAATCAGCTGCACGATGACCTGGCTTACCACAGGTGTAGCACTTGTGCACATGCTTGTTGGAGGAGTTTCCCTGCTCCCCCGACACACCAGTCTTAAGCTTAGCTCTATCGCCAATACCTGTAGCATGATGCTTCTCGTGCGGCTTCACCCCTTTCACCTGTCTCCTGGCCCCAGCCCACAGATCAGCTTGCTTGGCCATAGACAGATTTGACACAATTTCTTGCTCTTTGAGCTTGACACGCAGAGACGATTCGCATGCTTCTAAGAACTGTTCACGAATCATCAGTTGATAGAACTCCATGCTCCCAGGAGCAGTCTCCATGAGTTCACAGTAACGGTTTAGACTCGATTCTAACCGCTGTAACATGAGCACATATGTCTCACCTTTTTGCAATTGAGCCCTACGGAAATTCTCTAGCATCCGGTCTGCAGTTATGCCAAAACCGTTCAGCAGCGCTGTTGTCAATGCCTCGTAATCTCCGCGCTGGTGCGGACCCAGACTGTGGTAGATAGTTAATGCCCTACCCTTTAACAATGCACTAAGAGCGAGTGCCCACTTTGATCTTTCCCACCCGCAATCAGCGGCGTGACCTTCGAAACGCTTGATGTATGCATCCATCGAGTCGTCCCTCTCATCAAAGTTAGCTAGTTTAGGTAGTTTGACAGTCTTACCTTGTTCAACGTTAGTCTCCGTTGAACGACCACTTGTCTGGTCATCCTGCCTTGCTTGCAACTGCATGCGAGCTATGCGTTCAGTACTTTCTCGGTTCTGCTGATCAGTCCAGCGTTTGTTTTCTCTCTCTTGCTGATCAGTCCACAGTTTGCTTTCTCTGTCCTGCTGATCAGTCCAGAGTTTCATAGCTTGCTCTGCTACTTTATTCCCTTCGAATCCCAACTCCCTAACTTGGTTACGGTATTCCTCTAAGGTGAATAATTGCGAGCCTGTAATACCTACTCTTTGAGTTGGTGTCGTCCACAAGGACCTTTTGGGCCGAGATTCTTCCCCATAGAATCCCCCCAACGGAGTATTGCAAGGGTTAGATTCCCGCGTGACTCCGTTTTCTTCCGCAGCGCGCGTGATTCTAGTGACATCATTCTCGGTGACGTCACCCACAGGGGTCTCTACCTCCAAGTTGTCTCTCACTGGGGTCTCTCCACTGTGTTATCTCTCACTGGGTCTCACCACCGATAGCTTCATCCAGTGTGATGAGACTCGTGCACGCCACCTCAGCACTACCCTGCATGTGTGCTTGTAGCATCACCTCTTCCACGGCCCTCATGTGCTGTTCCACTCGTTCCTTACACTCTTGTTCAGTAAGAGTGTCGTAGTCGTCAGGTCTACGAGCGGTCAAGGCCAAGTGAAGATGCAGGTAGCGCTGTTTGTACTCTACACACTCAGACATACTGGTGGTGTGTGTACCTAACAGGGTGTTAAACATCCTCTGAATACTGCTCGTCACTTTTGAATTTTCAGGGAAAATTTAAGTGCGAAATTTTACTGTACAACCTAGCTCATAGGTTCCAACTAAGCCTAACACGTTGGGCGCCAGATGTGGGGTTTTTTTTCTTTTTTTTTTACTGTCAC
>WNGS01000690.1:65010-102481 GCA_020271785.1 Procambarus virginalis | reverse complement strand
TGCCTATGGCACCTCTGCTCTTTACTGGTTCTATTCTGCATTTTCTTCCATATCGTTCACTCCAGTACGTCGTTATTTTACTGTCCAGATTTGGTACTTGGCCCTCCAGTATCTTCCAGGTGTATATTATTTGATATCTCTCTCGTCTTCTTTCTAGTGAGTACATTGGAGAGCTTTGAGACGATCCCAATAATTTAGGTGCTTTACCTCGTCTATGTGTGCCGTATATGTTCTCTGTATTCCCTCTATTTCAGCAATCTCTCCTGCTCTGAAGGGAAGTGAGTACTGAGCAGTACTCAAGATGGGACAACACAAGTGACTTGAAGAGTACAGTATCCACTCAATTTAACGGCCTATATGGGGCTGTACCCTGGTCGTTATTTCCGGAGCTCCGTTATTTCCGAAGTTAAGTCGGGTCGGGTAATTTTTCAAGTAACATTCGGGTAGGATATATTTTATACTGTATAATTAAAATTAAATAAAGTTCATTGTGTAATTGCGTTTCAATTTAGTGCCACGCCGACGATTAAGCCAGCTGGTGGCTGCTGCATGGATGATGTGTGAACACGGTCTGATCAAGTCCAGATGGGTGGGAAAAAATTGGTTCATTCCTTTGTATTGCAAAATATTTCATGTATCAATCAGTGATTGTTAATATTTTCTCAATAAAATTTTAGAGATGTGTTTTGCTTTACCCTGAACAGTGCAGGTAATGTATTTTTAATGTTATGACACAGGCTGTGGCGGCCAGGCCATAACAATGGCGATCGAGCCTTGTCACTGAGAGCTAGCCAAGACGAAATATTTTGAGCTCACCTTTTCTCTGCTATCGATAGAATATACATTTGCAGAGACTAATATGTAGCTTTTGTTGAAAAAAAATTAATATCTTGTAATACTATAATAAAATTGGTAAATTGACTTACTTTTATTGAAGCTGAAGATTACGTCATCCTCTGCAGCACTTGTTTTATATTGTTCAGTACTATATACAGGGTACATACAGTATGAACACTTATTTTCAGGCATTCACTTCACACAACAGCTAGCCTTACTACTAATTCACACGAGTTCTAATTCATTCTCGAGTTCTAATTGAGTTCTAACTCATTCACAATTGAAAATTATTTCTACTGTATATTTACACTGTACAGTATCTTTTTGTCAAGGCTTAAATAATCATTAACACTTAAAATACTGTATTCTATCAACACTTTTTACACTAATTTATATGCCTTTCAATCATATTTTATATAGTTAGTGGAGGCTACACGACTTTTGATGGGAATTCAGCATCAGCGGGTGCAACATGGCTTGCAGAGCATTCGTTGCCAGCGGAGGCTGCACGTCATGTTGATGGGAATTCAGCATCGGCGGGTGAAGCATAGCTTGCAGAGCATTCGTTGCCGGTGGAGGCTGCACAACTTGTCGATGGGAATTCAGCATCGGCGGGTGCAGCATAGCTTGCAGAGCATTCGTTGCCAGCGGAGGCTGCACGACATGTCGATGGGAATTCAGCATCGGCGGGTGCAGCATAGCTTGCAGACCATTCGTTGCCGGCGGAGGCTGCACGACATGTCGATGGGAATTCAGCATCGGCGGGTGCAGCATAGCTTGCAGACCATTCGTTGCCGGCGGAGGCTGCACGACATGTCGATGGGAATTCAGCATCGGCGGGTGCAGCATAGCTTGCAGACCATTCGTTGCCAGCGGAGGCTGCACGACATGTCGATGGGAATTCAGCATCGGCGGGTGCAGCATAGCTTGCAGACCATTCGTTGCCAGCGGAGGCTGCACGACATGTTGATGGGAATTCAGCATCGGCGGGTGCAGCATAGCTTGCAGAGCATTCGTTGCCGGCGGAGGCTGCACAACTTGTTGATGGGAATTCAGCATCGGCGGGTGCAGCATGGCTTGTAGGGAACTCGTTGCCAGCGGATGCTGCATGACTTGTTGAATTCCCAGTGGGTGCTTTCACGAACCGTTAAAATCATGAATTTATCTATTTTTGTCTGAATCTGATTTTCTCTGGCTAATATTCTGAGACACTGCTCTCAGCCGCGTGAGTTAACAGTAAACAAAGCGGTCACATGGCCAGGCGCAGTACGTTCTAGGTCCGTGGGAAAAAAATACCTGTTGCGTATACTATAAAAGGTATTTAATAAGAAAACAAATTATTTTGTTTAATAACAATTGTTTTAAAATATTTTATTAATAATAATTTAGAGTTTTCTTCATAAAACTGAATCATTTTGAAAGAAAGTTAAGATTTAATATACCACTCTGGATGATCGCCTGGTCGCCATGTGAGGGGCTGCCGATGCCAAAACAAACCCAATACCAACCGTCGGTAATATCGACTACCAGACCGGTATACGAGGCTCCAGATACCGATCTCCCAAACCGGTCGTTAATACCGGCAGATCGGTATAAAAGAGGCCGTTAAATTGAGTGGATACTGTACAACCATTGTGATGGGATCCCTGGATTTGAGCATGCTCCTCCAGCATGCTCCTCCTCGAGCATGCTCCTCCTCGAGCATGCTCCTCCAGCCGGAGCTTCTGGGATCTAACCAGTAGGCCCTCCTTCGTTTCTGCTTTTTCATCTGCTACTACCTTTTCTTTTAAGGCAGGGGGAGCTTTGAGGACGTCTCGACCCCAGTTCTTCATGGGGAGGTTCCCAAGACGGGGATGGGGTCAACTTGGGGGTCTTGGGCCCCATTGGACCCTGCTAGGGTTTTTGTACCCTCCGAGCGGGGCCTGATGTTACAGGCCTGATGTTATGTTGTGGGTTTTCTTTTCCTCCCTCCTCATATGAGTTGGATTTGGTATCAATTCCTACCTGGGTTTGGTTCCATGCTACTTTTTTGGCCTCCCACATCAAGCCTTATGTGGTGTGGGAGGCCATTGTGGCTTACCTCCTGCACGACTCGGATTACGCCTCTATGATGGTTCCTTCTTCTTTCGCGTTTGGATTTTTTTTTCTTACTGGGTTCGTTATGAGGTTCTGGAGTTGTCCTAGTTTGCAGACTGCCCCTTTTTCTCATTGGAGGCTTATCATAAGTTCTGTTTGTCCCGTGTGCTTCAGTGGCATGAGGCTCATATGGTGGTCCAGGTTTTTCTGGGGAGCGAATTTGAACACCTTAATGCATGCTTGTTCGCCTCTGCCTTTCCTCTGCATGTCGGCATTGTGCAGCTTTACAGGCAGGTTCCCACCCTTTTGGCTGCACAGTTTGCAGAGGACTTGCGTGCCTGTGGCCTGTTGGTATCAGTCTTGCATGCCTGTGGCCTGTTGGCATCAGTCTTGTGGTTCTTTTCCCTTCTTGGGCTGTCCTCTGACTGGCTTGAGGAGGACATGGAGGCACTTGGGGTTTTTCCTGGGTCTGGTGTGTTGGTCTCAGCGATGGGAGGGAGGCTCGCTCTGTTTGCTCATGCCTGATCCCACAATTTGTGGGCCTTTCAGGTCATTTCATGTGGCCTATGGTGGCATTGGCTGGACCCTCCTCCTTCGGGAGGTTCGGGCTTGGTTGGCAGGGGAGGCCTCTTCTCCTGCGCTCTGTCGAGTCATCTCGGAGTGGATTCGCTTGGGCATGGTCAAAACGACCTCGTCCCTCCTATGAGTTTCCCGCCTGCTTCCAGTTCTGAAATGGTCTAGCACGGACCTCAGGTTCATTCTGGACTTGTCCTGTCTGAACCTGTGAGTTATTTCCCCTCCTTTTGGATGACTACTCTGTTCCAGGTCCATCTCCTCTTAGAGCCGGGCGCTTGGATGGTGTCCCTGGACCTCCAGGATGCGTATTGGCATGTTCCGATTCATCCGGGGTTCAAGGACTGGCTAGGTTTTGTTGTGGGACTTCAGGGTTACCACTTTTGTTGTCTTCCATTCGGGTTGAATCTGGCACCTTTTGATGCCTTCCATTCGGGTTGAATCTGGCACCTTTTGATGCCTTCCATTCGGGTTGAATCTGGCACCTGTCATTTTCACACACCTCACCCGGGTCATGCAGATGCAGAAGGGCCACCTCACCCGGTGGCCCTTCTGCATCTTTTAGGCATTCGGGTTCTGGCCAACCTCGACGACTCACTGGTGTTGGCTCCCAGCCGGTTTGCGTGTCTGCTCACCAGGGATTTGGTTCTTTCCCAGCTCACCGGGTTTGGGTTCCTGGTGAACTGGAGGAAGTCCCATCTGGTTCCCTCTCAGGTTCGGTCTTGGCTGGGTCTTGTGTGGGACTCTCGGACTGTTTCCTTGTCACTCCCTCTGGAGGCTCTGCTTTGGCTGTGGTCCTGCTTTCACCATTTTCTTGGGGGAAGGGGTGGTCACGAGTCATGCGGCAGTTGATACCTGGTTGCTTGAGGGTTTGTGTAGGAGCCTGGACTTTGCCATGATGGTCTACCCGCCAGGTTGGGTTTGGCTTTCTCAGCTGTTCTGTTTCCTTCGGGGACGTTCCTTCCGTCTAAATTGCGATCGCTGGGTTAGGCCTTTGGGGGCCTTGCGTCATTTGTTGTCACCAGCTTCCTTTTCGGGTTTTTCCTGGGTTCAGTGCCTTGGCGCCTACCCAAGCCCTCGCTCAATGTGTTTAGGGATGCGTTGTCTCTTGGCTGGGGTTGGTAACCAATGCTTACCAGGCCAGCCAAGGGCAGCGGGGTCCGTCCTTCCGTTGGACTTACAGCACGGTGCAGGAGTTCACGGCGGTGTGGTTTGCGCTTCGGAGGGTTTGGGTCACCTGCGGATCAATGATCCGGCTCCATTCGGACTGCTCCCCGGTGGTTCATTGCCTGAACTGAGAGGGTTCAATGCGGTCCTTGGCTCTTTGGAGTTAGTCGCTTCGGGTGACTCATCTCCTTAGCTCTATAGGTTTGGCTCTCCTGGCCATTCATGTCTGCGGAGTGTCCAGCGTCCTGGCGGATGGCTTGGCCCAGTTAGTTTCCCTGTCCATGGAGTGGACGGTCGACGCCAACTCATTCAGTTGGTTCTGCCGAATGTTCGGGCGCCTGGAGGTGAACCTCTTCACGTCGCCGTGGTTGAGGTGTCTTCCGGTATACAGTGGTACCTCAGTTTACGAATGCCCCACTTTACAAACTTTTCGGGTTACGAGCCCGATTTCTTCGGAAAATTTGAATTGGATTACGAACTTTACCCTCGGGATACGAGTTTGTTGATACACGTATGGCTGACCTAGCACATGGTGGCACGGCGATCGTGCCTCAGTTTGTGAGTGCCTCCCGGCAAGTGACTATCCTGCCTGAATTCTTTACAAGGATTTACAGTTTTTTTTTGGGGGGGCCGGGGGGTATTTTTGTCTATTTGAGCATAAAAGTTGTTGTTATATATCTCGCCATGGGTCCCAAGAAAGCCAGTGATAAGGTTCAAGGCAAGAAAACACATGTAAGAATGACCACAGAGGAAAAACAAGAGATCATTTGTAAACATGAAAATGGTACACGTGTTGTTGAACTAGCTAGGCAGTACAACAAATCTTCAGGAGAGGAGGAGGAGGAGGAGGCAGTAGAGGATGTCTCTTCCTCATTAATTAAGAAAATGTGTGCAATATGGGAAGAACTGCAAGGTTTTGCTGAAAAGAATCGCCCAGATACAGCTGTAGCAGGCCGTTGCATTGATCTTATTAATGACAATGTGATGTCTCACTACAGACAAGTGTTACAAAGGGAAAAACAATCTTCAATGGAACAATTTCTAGTGAGAAAATCAAGCAGTGAGCCAGAAGCAGGTCCAAGTGGTATGCAGGCAAAACGTGCCAGAGCATGTACCCCTGAGAAGTCATAACTGCCTAAAGTTATAATGGAAGGGGACTCTCCTTCCAAACAGTAACACCTCTCCTCCTCCCCCCTCTTCACCATCTTTAATATGCCGACAGGAGTCATCAGTAAAGGTAAGTAATAACTTGCACATACTTTTGTATTGAAGATTTGGGTGAATTAGGTATAAAATTTACTCTGAAGTTAATTAATTTTTTTGGGAGTCAGGAACGGATTAATTCATTTCCCATTATTTCTGATGGGAAATTCGCTTCGGTTTACGAATTTTTGGGTTATGAACCATCTCCAGGAATGGATTAAATTCGTAAACAGAGGTACCCCTGTATGTAGCGCCCTTCCCCCATCGCGAGGCCGTCGGGATCGACGTCTTCCAGCAAGACTGGTCGAAGTGGGGGTTCCTGTACCTCTTTCCCTCAGTTCAGCTGTTGCTCCAGGTCCTGGCTCGCTTGGAGACTTACCAGGGGCAAGTTGTCCTCTTGGTACCATGGTGGCCGGCCCAGCCATGGTTTCAGGCACTGCTTGCCCGGTGTCCGAACCCGGAGGTACCTGGGATAGGGGCAGCTATAGTACAGCCACGACCGATAGTTGCCAGATGCCACCTAGAAAAAAAATCCAGGCCAACATTCTTGGGTGTTAGAGCGTCAGTATTGAGCAAGCCACCAAGGCTGGCACACGCAGCATGAGCTCACAGCACCGCTGTTCAGCTTGTGACCACAGCATCGCCTACAAATGCCTTAATATAAATGATACTGCTATTATTTAGCAATGATAGTGTTACTGAAGCCCCCTGACTGTGATAAAACTGATCAGGATTCTGATAATAGCATGATTTGTGGTGATATTTAGCGCTGTGCTCCATGGAGGGAGGAGTAAGGCTGTGGAGGGAGGGTGGTGACGTTGTCTTCTGACTGTGTGTGGCCACCATTTATTGACTGCACTCACCATACCAGCTTAGTGGTTCGCTATGGTGAACACAAATGTAGATACTTATATATAACGTGTGTATAGTGTGAGATAACAGCGAAAGGAGTAGGTTGGGAGCTGCCATTTTGGTGAGGGAGGAGCGTCGTCTGCACGACTTACATTTTGTTTACTGATGGCCACTATGGTCTTTGGGCACCATACCAGCTTATTTGTACAGGTATGGTGAATAAAACAGCTAGATACTTATATATAATGTGTGTATATAGCGTAATAACACCACAAACAATATTGTTGGAGGACAAATATTAGTGCGTCTGGCCACCGATCAGCTGACTGTGTGAGTAGCTATGTCTTTGTGCCTTTACTCACCATACAAGCTTAGATGTACAGTTATGGTGAACAAAACATGTAAATACGTATATATGACGTCTGTGTATAGTGAATAAATGCAAAAACAGTATTGTGGGAGGTGAATGAGGGTGGGTGAGGTGGTGTTGAGGGAGGGAGTGGCAGTGAGTGGCTCGCTGGTGTTTGGTGGTCACTCCTCGTTGCTTTTTGACTCACAAGACCAACTTAGTAGTTCGTTATGGTGAACAAAACATGCAGATACTTATATATAACCTGTGTATATAGTGTAACAACAGCAAAACTATTTGTTTATTGTTTTATGAACATAATAATTGAATCACTAATATGCACACCATAATTTTGAGTACAGCGATGGTTCGCACATTTTATAATATAAATATACCACAATTCAGTGTATAGAATAATATTACTGCAAAAAAACTAAGAAAGCTCAATCAGAGACATTGAAATAATTAGGTAATAATATATTTGTGGCAACTGCCGTCTGACAGCTTGGGCGGAGTAGACCTCGTCTGGCGAAGGCTCTGCCAACGCCCCTTTTTGTCACACTTCCCTACCCTATTGCGGCTAAAATATGCCACCTACGATTTTTTTGTTATTTTTTCCGTGATCAGGGAACAAAAATAAACACTTCTATAAGACGAAAGAATTTTTGGGATTTTTTTTTTTGTTGCGCCTGTGGGTGTGAATTCCATTTGGGCCCCTAGCGGTTTGAGGGTTAAACAGATCAGCCCGGTCCGTTACTAGACTGGTTCACTCTTCTCCTCTAGTGTTTGTGTTTGATATTTTTAACTCGAGTTTATCACCATCTATATAGTGATCAAGTGGCTTCCTTGATGGTGTCTCACCTGCGGGTTTCGTCTCGGCGGCAGTATGAAATTTCCTGACGATCCTTCTGTTTCTTTTTGACTCTTTGTTGCTGTACTTTGCTTTCAGTTCAGGGGGTGTTGTCCTTTCTCTCGTTGTTGTTCCAGGACCGTCATCTTATGCTCAATACTGTTGCCTCGTATCGTGTGGTGCTGGCAGAGCCGGTGCAGCTTGCTTTCGGTATAGATGTCACTTCTGAGCCATTTCGCAAGCAGTCCCGAACATTGTTTCACCTCCATTGAATATTGTGCGAGGAGCCTATGCCACGCTTTCCAACTTCAGAATTGCGTTTAAATACATGGATGGCGATATACTAAAGAAATTGTTCACGACTTTTGTTAGGCCAAAGCTAGAATATGCAGCGGTTGTGTGGTGCCCATATCTTAAGAAGCACATCAACAAACTGGAAAAGGTGCAAAGACATGCTACTAAGTGGCTCCCAGAACTGAAGGGCAAGAGCTACGAGGAGAGGTTAGAGGCATTAAATATGCCAAAACTAGAAGACAGAAGAAAAAGAGGTGATATGATCACTACATACAAAATAGTAACAGGAATTGATAAAATCGATAGGGAAGATTTCCTGAGACCTGGAACTTTAAGAACAAGAGGTCATAGATATAAACTAGCTAAACACAGATGCCGAAGGAATATAAGAAAATTCACTTTCGCAAACAGAGTGGTAGACGGTTGGAACAAGTTAGGGGAGAAGGTGGTGGAGGCCAAGACCGTCAGTAGTTTCAAAGCGTTATATGACAAAGAGTGCTGGGAAGACGGGACACCACAAGTGTAGTTCTCATCCTGTAACTACACTTAGGTAATTACACTTAGGTAATTACCTGCTTATGCGCCGCCAGAGCCGTCCTGATCTTTGGACAGTGTTCTCCTGCCTCTCTTCTCCTCAGTTTGTTGTGGCCTCTTCGGTTCAGGATTGTTTTTCTAAGGCTCTTTTTTTTTTTTTTCCTGTTGACATTGGCCTCTGGGGGTCCGGTTGCGGAGCTTCATGCTCTTCTCCATCACAGGGTTTTTGCTCTTTTGGTCGTGGTGATAGGTTTCTTTGGTTGCAGCTGTCTCCTTCTTTTCTGGCGAAGAATGAGACTGCTGCTTTCCAGAGGAGTCCTTGGGTTGTTGATGCTTGGTTGGTCAGGCCGGGGGTGCATCATGTGTTGTGTCTGGTTGCGGCCCTTCGCCGTTATTTGTGCGCTGCGGCTTCTGTGTCCGGGGACGCGGTTTGGGTTGATCCGGTTTCCCTTCTTCCCTGTTCGTAGGTGCAGTTCTCCCAGATTGTCCGCGGAGTTCTTAAGGCTAGCCAGCCTGCAGTCTATCCCTGTGCCCATAATGTTCGTAAGTTCACTGCTCTTGCTGCTGTCTTTTGTATCATGTCCTGGGCTGACATTTGGGCACGGGGCTTTTGATGGTTGAACAGGATCCTGGCTGCTCGTTGCCTCGTGCACGTCCTGGTGCCTCATCGGGCCTATGTTGTTTTGGGTCGGCGGTTGCAGCCAGTTGTCTTGACTTCGCGTTGTGGAGTGAGCAACGACTGCCTCCCAGGTAAGTCCCAAAGTGTTTCCTCTGTGTGTGGTTAGCTCTGGGGAGCCGAAGGGGCTCCCTTATATATACTCATTCGGCTTTCGGTAGCAATAATTTCACCAGAATAGGGGTTTGTTTTGGGGCGCCTACCTTTCTGGGTGCCTGTCCCGGTCGATGGTAGACATAGAATGCTCCCAATCACAAGGGGGTTTCTATAGGCCATTGCTCCTCGTGCCTCTCTGAGGGGGCCAGGTTCTGGCTCGTGGTCTCCAGTAGGCAAGAACTCCTAGCACTTTGACTGATGCAAGAAAGTTATACATATCCATTCAGCCTGGATAGCTCCGGGGAGCCTCCGGGACTCGCCCAGAAAATGGCGTTTCATTACATTCAACGTTGGTTTTTTGTACATATAAGGAAATTCATTTCTAATTATGAGTACTGTATGTAGATATAATTTTAAATAGAAACCATTGAAATTAATTTGATGTACTTTACATCAAAGTGTACTTTTCACTTTTGATGAACCATAAAATGGAAGGTGATGGAAACATAAAAAAATTTCCATTGAGAATAATGAGTATTAGTTGAAACAGAAGCAGAAGATGGATGGGTTCTTGTTGAATTTGATTGAAATAAGGATTTAATTTAAGTGTGTTTGCATATTATTTTTGTCAAGTTATGTGGGGTCCTTCGTAATACAGTGCACTCTTATGCTAAAAAGAGAAAGATAAAACAATGAGAATGTTTTAGAATGGCAATAGGGCAGACCTGCAATACACGGCAAAAACATTGATATTAGTACAGTAGAAGGCAAGGTAAATGCTATTTTAGTATTGTGCGAATATATAAATATGTTAGTTTGACAATTATCACACTTGAATTTCAGATTGGTCGTCGTGGGGGAGCAGGTCCAGTACCAGGCCTTGGTAATATACCAAGCATGGGTGTGAGTGTTCCAGGAATGCCAGGAGCTGGATCGCCAGGGTCCTCTGGCTTTACCTTTACACAGGATCAACATATGCGCATTATCCTGGGCACTCGATCTCCTGAGCCGCGCCCTCGTCGCAACGGTATAGTGACAAATCCAAGCCTTAAGGCTGCGCATGCCAAGGCTGCTCACCTTTTAAGGAATGGTCTAAGTGGCCGCCCAAGACCACCACCAGCCAGACCAAACGGTCTCCCGCTCAAGAAAGAAACTCCACTATGACCGTATGTATCTTAAATTATATTTTTTACATGATAGAATAAGATGTTACAAATATAATTTCCATTTATTTGTGTAGGTCACATGCAGGATACAGTTGTGGAGTGTGGGTGAGCACCACATTCAGTGCAACCAAAAAGGCACCTCTCCTCACTTTCTAAATTATTTTGAGTGGGTCATTAGTATTTGAAAAATGAAGGTTTGCTGTAATCATTTCCAGGGGTTCTTCTACAGATACACTACAGTATTACTGACGGTCTAATTTTGAACAAGAATAACATCAGTTTACCTATTTAGAGATACAACTTGAAAAATTAAAGCTAAAAACTTGATTCCAAAAAGTACAAAATGGTGATTGGTGATTCGTTCATCTTTGACTCTATTTTTTTTCTGTAGAAAGCCTTTGTAGTCTTTCGATAGTTTTAGGGATTTTTATCCTCATGCTTTAGGGGTGTCCGATGCTGGAAGATTTCTTTCTATGAGATCTAGTGTGAGATGGCTTCATCCTTCAGTGAATGGTGCCTTGACATGGTGAGGGGGGGGGCCTCTTGTGTGATGCCCATGGGTAGGAAGGGTGGCTCCCGCTCCCCCCTCTCCTGCCTGCTGTGATGGTGCACAAGCTAAATATGTCCCCATTTGTTGGGTGTTTATGGAGATCTGTGCATGCCCTTATACTTACCTAGTTGTGCTTGCGGGGGTTGATCTCTGGCTCCTTAGTCCCACCTCTCAACTGCCAACTAATGTACAGGTTCCTGAGCCTACTGGGCTGTATCATATCTACACTTGAAGCTGTGTATGGAGTCAGCCTCCACCACATCACTTCCTAATGCATTCCATTGTTGCATTCCATTCTAATGCTTATGTCCTTTCATCTGGGAGCTTATCCTACTCTGGGGTTGCAGCTCCTGGGTGGGGCAACATGCATCTTTGATGAGGGGTTGGGGGGAAAATGGGAGGTACTGTGTGGTCCACCTGACTCAATCAGCTCATCTGGTTAGCCCTACCTCATTAGACTTTGGGTCAAGTGGGTATTATAGGGATTTTATCCCGATTGATCCCTGGGATGCTGTTCGGCCCTGCAATGGTGACCCACATATATTATTCTGGTTCCTCTTGAGGTTGCTTGCTCTTGTGCTAGTACTTTCCATGTGGGCACTGTCAAGGTTCACCCCCTTCCTACCTATGGTTGAGGTGGTCCCATGGGTCTTCACCCCTCAGTACCAGGCGCCACTGCTCGCCCTGGGGCACCCCCAGTCAACTAAGGGCTGGCCTTATATATACCCCTAGCGAGTGGAGAGGTTAAAGTCTACCTGTGACACACCTGAATCTGCCTGACTTGACACTGGGACCCTCTCTCTTTGATATCTGGTCGCCAGCTGGGTGTTTATACTCGTGTCCGAGCAACACGTCAGTGGTCTCATTAGTTATCTTAATTTAAGGATGCAATCTCATGTGCAGTGCAAGGTGACACCAATGGTTTCACTCAAGATAGCCCTAGAGAATGGAAGCTCATTCAAACACATAGGTAAGATTAAAAATTTACTGAAGAAAAATATATAAACTTGTATATGGAAATAATCAGGTGGAAATTTCCGATGGCGGCAACCTTCTCTCGTCGCGTCTCTGGCAACACGGTCAGCTGACTGGGTCCACACGTCAGGCGGCGGGCACACATCTCGCGCCTCTGGCAACACTATCAGCTGACTGGGTCTAACTGTCAGACCGGCGGGGACACACCTCGTGCCTCTGGCAACACTATCAGCTGGATGATTCAAAATTCTTTTCTGGGTTCTTGAGAACCAGCTACTGCTCCAAGCAACAGCCTAGTGGACCAAACTCTCACAAGTCAAGCCTGGCCTCGGGCCGGGCTTGGGGAGTAGAAGAACTCCCAGAACTCCATCAACCAGGTATCAACCAACCAGGTATTCCCAGATACACTAACATCACCACATCTACGTACTTATGTTTCACCACCAATTTACGCCTACATGAGCTCCTTGGCTCCTAGCCTAACAGTATCACATAGACAATAAATGGAACATTTGGGGTAACAATAAATGGTAATGGGGTTGGTAGTTGATGAGGGAGGGGAAGCACACGTGAGCACGAGCTCTGTGAAAAACAATATATATCTCGGGATATTTCAGTGATACAGGAACTAAACACAGTCAGATATCTCATAAAGTGCATCTCAACTTATTAAACAATATACCATAATGATTGACATCCGACTTTTGTGCTGTAAAGAAATAACGAGTAAATTTCGTGTGGAGTCCACCTAGTGGTGCCAGAACCCACCCCATAGACCCACGTCCCGTGTGCCCACCGTGTGTGTGTGCTTACTAGCAAATTGGTTTCCAACAAGTGTAATAGGGGAATGTGGATCAAGAAATTAGTAATAGAGAAAGTGAATACTATTGCAAGTCGGAAATAAAGCAGAAAATCCCTTATTGTAATACAGGCGAATTAATATATCAGTGTTATAATTCAAGTAACTGGCAACTGACGGCCTCCAGCCGCGACCTGGGACAACAACGTGTCAACTGTACAGCCTCTGGGAGCCTCACCCTCGACCGTGCGATAAGTACTGACCATACAGTAGAACAAATAAACATATATATTATTACAAATATACGGTATACATATAATATTATAAATATACATATATATATACAACAAAACAAGGCAAAATGGGAGTAAATAAACAAATTTGTGGCCACTGAAACAACTCCTTAAAGTCGAAGACAACGGGAATTGAATTTTATATCTGTAAGAATAGATTTCACTCAGCTTGTACAGGAGTGAGTAACACCATGTCACGGAGAGCTGGCCACTTGCTCTGGGTGTGTAAAAATTACCTGCCAGCTTGGAATATCCTAAGAAACCTTCTAGATAACATGATGCATGAACGGAAAACATCGTTCATTGAAAGCCTACCAGCCATCTAGAAGGAGTGGGAAAGGAACAACAACAATTCTACAACAACAACAACAAATTTAAACAGGGACATTGAAGAAATCGAACAGAGACTGAAGCATTCCTATCAGACTGAAGAAAGGCAACTAGAACAGAAAGCAATTCAAGAAATAAAGAAAAACCCAAAATATTCCTTCACATATACTAAATCAAAAGCGAAAACCACTGCCAGTATTGGATCTATTCGTATTAGTGAAGGTTCATACACGGAGGATGACAAAGAAATTAGTGAAATCCTAAAAAAGCAGCATGAGGACATGTTTAGCACTCCAATAAACAACATGAAAGCGGAAGTTCCAGACAATTTCTTTATGCGGGATATTCAAGCCCATTGTTATAAAAATAGTGTGGGCTTGCTATGGGGGAACTGGTACTATTAAGGGGTAAGGGTAAGTAGAATACAGAGGTATCAAAAAATGGGAGAACTAAAAGGACCGGCCCCCAAAGTAAAATATCCACAATAATAAATGCTTGCTACTAAACCCGGTTAGTCTAGGAATAGATTATTGTACTCCCACACAGGAAAAAGGGATACTCTGTTCAAACTTACTTATTTATTAACCCCTTAACACCCCCATACACAATCACACCAATAACAATTCAATACTAACTTTACCACACAATCTTACGTTAAAAGCCTTGGTCCACATAGGCAGGATACAAGGTTTTACACTGAAAACAAGCTAGGGTAAAGCTCTACTATAAAACACTTGAAGTATAGTCAGCTTAGGGTAGGGGACCACGTGTTTACACTGGGACCCCAGTTAGCATAACAGGTAAGATAAACACTTAAAAACACTTACTACACCCCAGGTATACTACTCTACACATAGAACAATGGGTATGCCAGACATATACAAAAATGAGTTATGGAGTACTTAACCAACTAAGTCACAGAAATAAAGAATTAAGAAGAAGAAGGAACACGTCCAAGCACCACAGTCAGCCAGCAGAGAAGGGCGAGCCAGTCTCTCGTCTCCTCCTCCGTGGACTAATGCTGCCGGCAGACTGTTCAACTAATCATACCGGCGCCCGATACAAAGTTTACTCAGGTTTACTTTACAAATGATTAGACAGTATTAGTAAACATAGTTGGTGCCTATTTTATTATTTAATAATCAACCCCAAGCTCAATCTTTAAATACTCTTCGAGAGACAAGACTAGTCTTAGACTGGCAGGGAAGATACGACAAATGCAACTCGCAATGCGTGTTTACTCTATGGTAGCTCAATAAGCTCAAATTTTGACCTCTGGTTTCCCTCTAAAGAACCCAGAGTCGTAACACTCCTCCCCCCTTCAGAGAAAAAAAAAATGTGACTACTAGAATAGTAGTCATATTTTTTTGTAAGAGTATACAGAATAAAATGGAAATCCATGACATAATAGAAAATCAACCAAACAACAATTTCTCTGTCAAAAAAAAATGCAAGGGAATTCTCTGAAAGAAAAACATACACAAAAAAAAAAAAAAAAAAAAGAAGTAAATAAATTGGACACGGGATATTTAATGTCACAGGAGAACCTAAAAAAAAATAACTAAAGCATGACATTTGGTATGGCTTCCTGCGGCTCAGATGAATGTTACTCAGGCAAGCGGGACAGAGCGTCGGCTATCACGTTGAGCCGGCCCGGTAGGTGGATAATAGATAGATTAAGTCCTGTAGGTACAATGCCCACCTGAGGATGCGTTTATTTTTCTGCTTCATCTGATTCATGAAAACTAATGGGTTATGGTCCGTGTACACTTCCACTATATTACCTGTGAGGTAAACTTCGAACTTTTTGCAAGTTAGCACTAGCGCCAACGCCTCTTTTCTATCACCGAATAATTGCGCTGCGCCTTGTCAAATTTCACAGAGTAATAATATACTGGGTGTTCCACTTTATCATCCCCAGTTTGCAACAACACTGCACCAGCACCCGAGTCAGACGCGTCAACTTGAATTTTAAACGGACGGTCGAACCTTGACTAGCAAGCACTGGGGCGGAAGCTAGATCAATTTCAAGTTTTAAATGCCTCTGCACAGTCCGACCACTTAAATTTAACGGCCTTCCGCAACAATCTGTGAGAGGAGTGGCCACACTGGAAAAGTTCTGACAAAGCGTCGGTAGTACGCACACATACCGATAAATCGTTGAATGTCCTTTTTAGACCTGAGCACTGGATAGTCCAGAATAGCACCGATTTTATCTTGCCGAGGTAACACTTTTCCTTGGCCCACTTCATAACCGAGGTACGTCACTGTGCCTTGGCCAAAATGACACTTTTTAGCATTTAAGGTTAGATTTGCATGTTTCAACACTGAACAACTGGCGTAACCTAGCTATGTGGTCAGCCCAATTATATCAAAGAGCACAATATCATCTAAATACGCCCGACAATTTGGCACATTAGCGAGCAAAGAGTTCATTAGCCTCTGGAACGTGGCAGGGGCATTACGCAAGCCGAATGGTAACACTTGATACTCAAACACACCCTCAGGTGTCACAAACGCCGTTAGTTGTTTAGCACGTTCAGTGAGAGGGATTTGATAGTACCCTCTCGAGAGATCGAATTTAGACCATACGTGGCGTTCCCGATTTCGTCGATACAGTCCTCGAGACGTGGCAACGGATAGGCGTCCACTATGGTCACCTTGTTGAGCTGCCGGTAGTCGGTGCATAATCGCCAGGAGCCATCTGGTTGGGGACCAAAAGCAGGGCGAGCACCAAGAGCCCTGGCTCGGCCTGATGAGGCCGTGCTGGAGCAAGAAGTCGACCTCCTTCCGTACGATGGCCTTCTTTTCCGGACTCATCTGATAAGGTTGAAGGCGAATGGGGGTGTAGTCCGTCAACTCGACATCATGGTAAATGGCATCAGTCTGGGTCGGGACCTCCCCGAACAGACTGGAGAATTCGTCAAGCAACGACTGCACCTCGTCACGTTGGGACATCTGCAAATGGGACAGTCCCTCCTCCACAGCATTCACAGAACTAAATTATTGAGAATGAGATTAGTTGGGTCCCCAGAACAATCATCCCCTCCCTCACTGGAAATGGAAACATTGGTTAGTGCAATGGGCCTGGGGCCCTGGAACTTCTTCAGCCGATTCACGTGTACGAGCATTACCTGTTTACGCTTATCAGAGTGTCTCACTTTGTACGTGAGGTCCCCAGTCTTCTCTGTCACAATGTAGGGGCCCTCGTACTTGTGGGACATAGTGCTCCCCAGTCGAGGCTTTAGTACCAGGACAGGGTCACCGGGCTGAAATACCCGCAACTTAGCCTTGGCATCGTTCGTTCTTTCATATTCTCTTGGCCTTCCCAAGATACTTTAGTGCGCAGCCTTGCAGTCCTTGAGTCTCTGGTGGTGTTGCGCAAAGAAGCCGAACCTTCGGTTAACGTTACGTTCCCTAACAGATTCTCCTGTAACATTTGCAAGGGTCCACGAACTTTATGGCCAAAGACTAACTCAAAAGGAGAACACCCCAGTGAACTTTGCACCCTCCCTAGCAGCAAACAAAACATACGGCAAGTTCTCGTCCCAGAAGGTATGGAACTCTCGCACGATGTCTTCAACATCTGCTTCAGAGTTAGATGGACCTTCAATGACCCCCTGACTCTGTGATGGTATGGGCTGGAAACCTCCTAGTTATTCCATGGTTCCTTACAAATTTGTTCAAAAATATCAGACNTTCACTAACACGATAACATCATTTATATTTGCAAACATCCAGGGTATAAAACACGCAAATCCAACAAAGTCACTTTATAGATGGTCTCCTTCAACAAGGCAAATGCAGTGTTTTGCAGCCTAACGGAAACTCACACAAGGACTACCTGATGGTGAAATATGGATCTCAGAGTACAATCTCTTCAGATGTGATAGGAAACACCGGCTTCAGGGTGGGGTCAGCCTCTACATCAAAGACACACTCATCTGTACTGAGCTGCTAACCCTCAAATGATATGGTGGAAGTGCTGATAGTCAAAATAGAGATCCTAAATGTAGTTGTTGTCCTTGTATATAAGTCACCGGAGGCAAACCCTCAGCAGTTTAAAGACCAACTAATGAAAATAGAACACTGCTTGGAAAACCTCACAAATCCAGCTCCGAACATCATCCTGCTTGGGGACTTCCTACGGCACCTGAAATGGAAGCACCTGGCTAATACAGTAATATCAGAAAGAATACCAGGAAGTAGCCTAAATGAACAGGCACATGCAAATGACCTGCTACGGATGTGCGATAGGTTTGCCTTAAACCAGCAAATAGTAGAAACCAACTAGGAAGGAGAACACGCTGGACCTCATTTTCACTAATAATGATGAGTTGATCGGGCATAACGATTACAAATACCTGTTACTCAGATCACAACTTAATTGAAGTTCTGACAACCATGGGGAATGGACCTTCAAAACCAGTCCAGATTCCCGGTGGAGGAGACTTCAGCAAATTCAACTTCATAATAAACAGATAAACTGGGAGCAAATAAACCAGGACTTCACAGAAATAAACTGGGAAGAACAGCTAGAAAATGCAAACCTGAACCAGTGCCTGAAAAAAATAAGCTCAGTAGCACTAGAAATATGTTCAACCGCATACCTCTAAGAAAAAAGAGAAAGAGATGCAGATTGGAACGGGAACGTCGTTCCTATATAGGCGAAGAAAACGAATCGCGGAACAACTGGAGTCGCACCCTATCTCAAGAACGGCGAAGAGGGTTAGGGAGAGAAATAGAAACAATTGAACTCAAGCTACAAGAATCATACAAAACGCAGGAGAGACAAAGAGAGCAAAAGGCCATCGGTGAAATAGAGAGAAATCCAAAATATTTTTCTCCTATGCAAAATCAAGATCAAAAACCACATCTAGTATCGGGCCCCTGCGAAAGGGAGGTAGAACTTTCACCGATGACAACAAAGAAATGAGCAAGTTACTGAGGAAGCAGTATGACTCTGTTTTCAGTGAGCCATTAAATGCACTGAAGATTGATAACCCAAATGAATTTTTCATGGATATGATACCAACATCAAATCATATATCAGACGTCGCCCTATCCCCACTAGATTTTGAAGAAGCCATAAACAGTATGCCTATGCACTCTGCACCAGGCCCAATTCTTGGAACTCCATATTCATCAAGAACTGCAAAAAACCATTATCGCAGGCCCTTCACATTCTGTGGAGACAAAGCCTAGATACTGGCATTATCCCTGACATACTAAAAACAGCAGAGATAGCACCACTCCATAAAGGAGGAAATAAGGCAGAGGCAAAAAATTACAGACCGATAGCACTAACATCGCACATCATAAAATTTTTTCAGAGAGTGCTAAGAAGTAAGATCACAAAATACATGGAATCACAGCATCTCCATAACCCCGGACAACAGGTTTCAGAACAGGGCGCTCTTGCCTGTCGCAGTTGCTGGACCACTATGATATGGCATTAGATGCTATGGAAGACAAACAAAACGCTGATGTAATTTACACAGATTTCGCAAAAGCTTTCGATAAATGTGACCATGGAGTTATTGCACATAAAATGCGTTCAAAAGGAATTACCGGGAAAATAGGCAGATGGATCTACAATTTCCTGATTAACAGAACCCAATGTGTAATAGTCAACAAAATAAAATCCAGCCCATCAACCGTGAAGAGCTCAGTCCCCCAGGGTACTGTGCTTGCTCCAGTACTTTTTCTCATCCTCATATCGGACATAGACCAGAACACAACCTATAGCACTGTATCATCCTTTGCAGATGACACTAGGATTTTCATGAGAGTTGGCAACATAGAGGACACGGCAAACCTCCAATCAGATGTAGATCAGGTCTTTCTATGGGCTACAGAAAATAATATGGTGTTTAACGAGGATAAGTTCCAGCTCATGCGCTACGGAAAAATTGAAAATATAAAAACAGAAACCACGTACAACACTCAGGCAAATCATAACATAGAACGAAAAGGCAATGTAAAGGATCTGGGTGTACTCATGTCGGAAGACTTACCTTTAAAGAACACAATAAAGTAGCTGTCACAACTGCAAGAAAAATGACAGGTTGGATAACAAGAACTTTTCACACTAGAGATGCTATACCGATGATGATACTTTTCAAAATGCTTGTGCTCTCTAGAGTGGAGTACTGCTGCACAATGACAGCCCCTTTCAAAGCTGGAGAAATTGCTGACTTGGAGAGCGTGCAGAGATCCTTTACTGCTAGAATCCACTCAGTAAAACATCTAAATTACTGGGACCGGCTAAAGAGCCTAAATCTGTACTCCCTTGAGCGCAGGCGGGAGAGATACATAATAATTTACACGTGGAAAATAATGGAGGGGCTGGTCCCAAACCTGCACACAGAAATAACATCACATGAGACCAGAAGACATGGCAGGATGTGCGGAATACCCTTGTTGAAAAGCAGAGGTGCAACAGGTACTCTGAGAGAGAACTCTATCAACATCAGAGACCCGAGACTGTTCAATACGCTTCCACTACACATAAGGGGCATAACTGGCCGACCCCTCACAGTGTTCAAGAGAGAACTGGATAAGCACCTCCAAAGGATACCTGATCAACCAGGCTTGACTCATACGTCAGGCTGCGAGCAGCTGCGTCTAACAGCCTGGTTGATCAGTCCAGCAACCAGGAGGCCTGGTCGACGACCGGGCCGCGGGGACACTGAGCCCCGGAAGCACCTCAAGGTAACCTCAAGGTAAGGCAAAGAGAGCAAAAAGCCTTCAGTGAAATAGAGAGAAATCCGAAATATTTTTTCTCCTATACAAAATCAAGATAAAAAAACCACATCTAGTATCGGACCCCTGCGTAAGGGAGATGGAACTTTCACTGATGACAACAAAGAAATGAGTGAGTTACTGAGGAAGCAGTACGACTCTGTTTTCAGTAAGCCATTAAACGCACTAAAGATTGATAACCCAAATGAATTTTCATGTATATGATACCAACATCAAATCATATATCAGACATCACCTTATCCCTACTGGATTTTGAAGAAGCCATAAACAGTATGCCTATGCACTCTGCACCAGGCCCGGATTCTTGGAACTCCATATTCATCAAGAACTGTAAAAAATACACTATCGCAGGCCCTTCACATTCTGTGGAGACAATGCCTAGATACTGGCGTTATCCCTGACATACTAAAAACAGCAGAGATAGCATCACTCCATAAAGGAGTTAATAAGGCAGAGGCAAAAAATTACAGATTAATAGCACTAACATCGCACATCGAGAAAGTTGGAACAAAAAATGCAGAGGTAGCAAAGTCGTGCACAGGTACAAACAAGAATAATACAATCACAGATGAAAATATTTGCAGGTATTATGCAAACGGACAGTGCATATATGGGCCCAGAGGCACGGAATGCTCATTCATGCACCCACAGAAATGCCGAAACTGGTTAGGGAAAGGCAGATGTCGTTTTGATACAGACTGTAGATATTTTCACCCTAAGCTATGCAAACTCTCAGTTAATGAGAGGAAATGCTACGATCTTCATTGCCCTGATTTCCACGTCAGAGGTACACAGCGCTATATAAGAGAGGAAGTCCAATATAATAGCCCTGAAAATTTTTTAGAGGCAGGCAGAAACAGAGGGAGAAACAGACAGGCAGAAACGTGGCAGGAGTACGGATGGAGAGGGGAAATGCCGAAGACTGGACTACGGTTCATCATCAAGCCCACACATACTCACCCCCCCCCCAACTACACAGAGACTACCACACTCCCCAGTATCACTTCCAAAACTGGACAAACCATTGCCACACCAACGCCCCTGGGTCAGGGTAGAGAGGAGGGAGAACTACCAAAACCTTCCAGAAGTGACACACAATATGGACAATCATTCATATTTGCAAACATTCAAGGTTTAAAGCCAAAGTCAAGGAATAAAGTTAAGTTATAAATGGCCTCCTATTAGAATCAAACTCAATATTTGGGGCATTCACGGAAACTCATACAAAAGATTACATGGATGGTGAAATCTGGATTCCAAATAATAATTTATATAGATGTGATAGAAAAACTAGGTCAAATGGAGGAGTAGGTCTGTATATTTAAGAGGACCTGGTATGCACAAAACTACTAAACTCAGCTAATGAGGTGGTTGAGGTACTTGGAATTAAGGTAGAGAAACTAAACCTAATTATTATTCTAATATATAAACTGCCAGATGCAACGGTTGAGGAATTCACAGAGCAGATGCACAAAATAGAGAACATACTTGATAACCTAGCAAACCCAGCTCCAGATATTATCTTCCTTGGAGATTTCAATTTACCGAGTCTAAGATGGAGAATGGCAAACACAAATATCATAGCAGGGAATGACCCGGGAAATAACCAACCAGAGGTCAGAGAACTTTTGAGATTCTGTGACAAATTCTCGCTCAATCAACAGATTACAGAACCAACTAGGAACGAAAACACACTAGACTTGTTATTCACAAACAATGATGAACTAATCAGAGACATCACAATCTCAGATACTTCATACTCAGACCATAAGCTCATTGAAGTGCGAACTAGCATAAATAACAGTAGTAGGTCTAAGAGACCCAACAAGCGAGAAGGAATATTCAATCAATTCAATTTCAACAATAAGAGGATCGACTGGGAAAAAAATAAATGTAGACCTTGTAACCATTCAATGGGAGACGGTCTTAAGCGACAAAACTCCCACACAGGGAATAGCTCAACTGACAGCTGAAGCTTACAAGGTCTGCTTGAAGCACATGCCTATGAGGAGGGGCAGAAAGAGGACCACTCTAGAAAGAGAACGCAGACGACTGTACATGTGAAGGAAAAAAATAACGGAAATGCTTCGGCAGACACAACTATCACATGCAAAGAAAATAAGCCTAAGCAGGGAGATCGAAGAAATAGAACAAACGTTGAAGCGATCATATGAGTCTGAGGAAATGGATTTGGAACAGAAAGCTATACAAGAGATAAGGAAAAATCCTAAATATTTTTTCACATACGCAAAATCAAAATCCAAAACCTCGACCAGTATTGGACCGTTAATTACAAATGAAGGTGCATACACAGAGGACGACAAAGAGATTAGTGAAATTCTAAGAAGCCAGTATGAGGCTATGTTTAGCACACCAATAAACAACATGAAAGTTGATGACCCAGACAGCTTCTTTATGAATGACATTCAAGCTGCAGATAATATAACTGATATTACCACAAACTCGGAAGACTTTGAAAGAAAAATTGACAATATGCCTATGCACTCAGCTCCTGGGCCTGACTCATGGAATTCAATATTCATAAAGAAATGTAAAGTACCAGTAGCGAGAGCACTCAGTGTAATATGGAGAAAGAGCCTGGATACAAGTGAGATACCAGCAGCACTTAAATCTGCAGATATAGCTCCGTTGCACAAGGGGGGAGTAAAGCCTTGGCAAAAAATTATAGGCCAGTTGCACTAACATCACACATAATAAAAGTGTTTGAAAGAGTGATTAGGAATCAACTTTCTAGTTTTATGGAAAACAATAAATTGCACAACCCAGGACAACATGGATTTACAGCAGGAAGATCCTGTCTGTCACAGTTACTCAACCACTATGACAAAATCACAGAAGCCCTAGAAGAAAAGCAAAATGCAGATGTGTATATACAGACTTTGCAAAGGCATTCGACAAATGTGACCATGGGGTGATAGCTCACAAAATGAGGTCAATGGGAATAACTGGAAAAATAGGACGCTGGATACTCAATTTCCTGTCGAACAGAACACAGAGTAACAGTCAATCAGATAAAATCGAGTCCAAGCTATGTTAAAAGCTCTGTACCTCAAGGTACAGTCCTTTCACCGCTACTGTTCCTTATTCTCACATCTGATATAGAAAAAAATATACGTCACAGCTTCGTGTCGTCCTTTGCAGATGACACAAAAATCAGCATGAAAATTACCTCTGCTGAAGACATTGAAAAACTACAAGCTGATGTCAACAAAGTTTTTGATTGGGCAGTAGAAAATAACATGATGTTTAACAGTGATAAATTTCAGGTACTCAGGTACGGCAAAAATGAGGATCTGAAACATAATACAGGGTACAAAACACAATCGAATCTTCCCATAGTAGAAAAACAGCATGTCAAGGATTTGGGAATAATGATGTCAGACGATCTAACGTTTAGGGAGCATAACCAAGCAAATATTGCGTCAGCCAGAAAAATGATCGGATGGATTACGAGAACTTTCAAATCCAGGGATCCATCACAATGGTTGTACTCTTCAAGTCACTTGTGTTGTCCCGTCTCGAGTACTGCTCAGTACTCACTTCCCCCTTCAGAGCAGGAGAGATTGCTGAAATAGAGGGAATACAGAGAACATATACGGCACGCATAGACGAGATAAAACACCTAAATTATTGGGATCGTCTCAAAGCTCTCCAAATGTACTCTCTAGAAAGGAGACGAGAGAGGTGCCAAATAATATACACATGGAAAATACTGGAGGGCCAGGTCCCAAATCTGCACAGTAAAATAACAACGTACTGGAGTGAACGATATGGAAGAGAATGCAAGATTGAACCAGTGAAGAGCAGAGGTGCCATAGGCACAATCAGAGTGCACTGTATAAACATCAGAGGTCCGCGGGTGTTCAACGTCCTCCCAGTGACTATAAGAAATATTGCTGGAACAACCGTGGACATATTCAAGAGAAAACTGGACTGTTTTCTAAGAGAACTTCCGGATCAGCCGGGCAGTGGTGGGTATCTGGGCCTGCGGGCCGCCCCAAGCAACAGCCTGGTTGACCAAACTCTCACAAGTCAAGCCTGGCCTCGGGCCGGGCTTGGGGAGTAGAAGAACTCCCAGAACCCCATCAACCAGGTATCAACCAGGTATCATCATAAATATTTTTGAGAGAGTGCTAAGAAGTAAGATCACAAAATGCATGGAATCACAGCATCTCCATAACCCCGGACAACATGGTTTCAGAATAGGGCGCTCTTGACTGTCGCAGTTGCTGGACCACTATCATATGGCATTAGATGCCATGGAAGACAAATGAAACGCTGATGTAATTTGCACAGATTTCGCAAAAGCTTTTGATAAATGTGACCATGCTGTTATTGCACACAAAATGCATTCAAAAGGAATTACCGGAAAAATAGGCAGATGGATCTACAATTTCCTGACTAACAGAACCGAATGTGTAATAGTCAACAAAATAAAATCCAGCCCATCAACCGTGAAGAGCTCAGTCCCCCAGGGTACTGTGCTTGCTCCAGTACTTTTTCTCATCCTCTTATCGGACATAGACAAGAACACAACCTATAGCACTGTATCATCCTTTGCAGATGACCTAGGATCTTCATGAGAGTAGGCAACATAGAGGACACGGCAAACCTCCAATCAGATGTAGATCAGGTCTTTCTATGGGCTACAGAAAATAATATGGTGTTTAACGAAGATCGGAAAAAATGAAAATATAAAAATGGGAACCACGTACAAAACTCAGGCAAATCATAACATAGAACGAAAAAGCAATGTAAAGGATCTGGGTGTACTCATGTCGGAAGACCTTACCTTTAAAGAACACAGTAAAGTAACCATCACAACTGCAAGAAAAATGACAGGTTGGATAACAAGAACTATTCACACTAGAGATGCTGTACCGATGATGATACTTTTCAGAACGCTTGTGCTCTCTAGAGTGGAGTACTGCTGCACAATGACAGCCCCTTTCAAAGCTGGAGAAATTGCTGATCTGGAGAGCGTGCAGAGATCCTTTACTGCTAGAATCCACTCAATAAAACATCTAAACTACTGGGACCGACTAAAGAGCCTAGATCTGTATTCCTTTGAGCGCAGGTGGGAGAGATACATAATAATCTATACGTGGAAAATAATTGAGGGGCTGGTCCCAAACCTGCACACAGAAATAACATCACATGAGACCAGAAGACATGGCAGGATGTGCAAAATACCCCCATTGAAGAGCAGAGGTGCAACAGGTACTCTGAGAGAGAACTCTATCAACATCAGAGGCCCGAGACTGTTCAACACGCTTCCACTACACATAAGGGGCATAACTGGCAGACCCCTCACAGTGTTCAAGAGAGAACTGGATAAGCACCTCCAAAGGATACCTGATCAACCAGGCTGTAACTCATACGTCAGGCTGCGAGCAGCCGCGTCCGACAGCCTGGTTGATCAGTCCAGCAAACTGGAGGCTTGGTCGACGACCGGGCCGCGGGGATGCTACGCCCCGGTAGCACCTCAAGGTAACATCAAGGTAAGGTAACGGTTGGGAAGGTGGTGAAGGAGAGGGAAGTTGGTGAAGGAGAGGGAAGGTGGTGAAGAAGGAAGGTGGTGAAGGGTATTTGCTTGGTTATGCTCCCTAAACGTTAGGTCGTCAGACATCATTATTTCCAAATCCTTTACATGCTGCTTTCCTACTATGGGCAGATTTGATTGTGTTTTGTACCCTGTAGTTGTTTAAGATCCTCATTTTTACCGTACCTGGAATGTACCACTGTTAAACATCATGTTATTGTCTGCTGCCCAGTCGAAAACTTTATATCTGCTTGTAGTTTTTCAGTGTCTTCAACAGAGGCAATTGTCATGCTGGTTTTTGTCATGCTGATTTTTGTCATGCTGATTTTTGTCATGCTGATTTTTGTCATGCTGATTTTTGTCATGCTGATTTTTGTCATGCTGATTTTTGTCATGCTGATTGTCTGTTGCTGCTCTTAACTGTTGTGGGAGTCATGTTACTATACGATGTGCTGCACAACACTAGTGTTAATGTTATTAATGTTAGCTATTGTCTTGCAGGTGGTGATGGGTCGGCGGTGTGGGTGAGAGGGCTGTGTTGGGCGTGGGGCAGGATGAGCCTTCCCCGGGACGTGCCCTGAGTCCCTACCCTCGCCCACGCCCGCCCCGAACCTGCCGCCGCCATGGCTGCTGACAGCGGCGTGCCGGGACGGCGCTTCTTGTGCCGCGAGTGGGCGTGGGCCAAACTGTGGGCATGCCTAGAGCAGCGACCTGCAGCCAAGACTTGCGGTGCCCTGCTAGTAGGTGGCCCTGGGACAGGCAAGACTGCCCTCTGCACTGAGCTAGTGACGCCTTCGGCATCACACGGCCGCCATGCAACTGCCCTCCAGGCTCGGTTAGTTGCCCATCACTTCTGCCATGCCCACGATGCCGCCTCCCTCAGCGTCGGTTGCTTCATCCAGTCACTAGTAACACAGCTGGAGGGGTCACCCCTCCTGGCCGGATACGGTACCAAGGTGGGGGAGCCCGAGGTACATGCTGCTCTTGAACCATGTACCCTTCACTCCAACCCTGACGAAGCTTTTCGACGAGCGGTGCTCTTTCCCCTGCTGGAGCTTGACCCTCCAGACCGCACTCTCCTACTGGTGGTTGATAGCATAGATGAAACTGACTTGCAGCCATCATTGGCGGGTGCCCCACGTGATGGTACTAATGCCGAAGTCAGTAACAACGGTCCCTCGCGGACCATCGCCGAACTGTTGGCCACACACCACCACCTGCTGCCTCAGTGGCTGCTGCTGCTGGTAACAGCACGCAGGGGATCCCGCACTATTATTAGGCAATTTGCAGGTTTTAGGAAGGTAGCTCTGGATGACCTGCGTCGTGGCCACGTTGTGCGTGATGTGCAACAGTATATACTGTGTCGCCTGGACCGTGAGCCCGCCCTCAGACACCATCTTTCCCGTGAGACAGCAGAAATGCTGAACCAACTCCACATAAAGAGTAATGGTTGTTTCTTGTACCTGGAGCGTGTGTTGGATGGTGTGGCTGAGGGCTGGGTCACATTGCGTGAGATCAGACACATTCCCGGTACGCTCAATGGCCTATACCTGTGGCTGTGTCAGAGACTGTATCCTCGTAGACATTTCCAGCGTGTAGTGCCTTTACTGTCTGTCATCCTAGCTGCTCGTGCGCCCCTTACAAAAGAAGAGTTACGTCTGGCTGTGGAAACCCGCGTTCCCACTCTCTCTGATGAGGACTGGGGCAAGCGGTGGTCTCTCTTAACTCGAGTCCTGGCAGTGGAACACGATCAGCGGGTCCTCCTCTTCCACCACAGCTTTGCTGAGTGGCTGCTTGACGTTAAACATTGTACACAGAAGTATTTGGTGAATGTTGCCGATGGTCACGCCATGCTGGCCATGCGGCTTTCTGTTGATGCCCCCTCACTAACAGTGACGCAGGTGCACCAGCTGGCGCTCCACCTCTCGCGCATTCACCTGGAGGCACCTCTGGAACAGTACCATCTGCCTTTGTGGATAGTGTCCTGTGGTGTACCTCTTAACATCTGTCATGACCTGCCGCCCCCAAGAGACCCCCGCGCCCTCAAGATACTGCAGGAGGCTGGTGCTACTCTGCCCGATGACCAACCGCAGGAAGATGAAGATGAGGATGAGGACGAAGATGATGATGACGATGAAGACGACGACGAGGTAGAGGAAGTTGGAGAGGAGGAAGGGCCTCCTACTGATATTAGGTACGAGGAATTGGAGCAGGAAGATGAGGCTGAGGAACGTGGGAATGAAGAGGGTGAGGTGCAGGAAACGTTGCCTCAAGACGAAGAACCCGAAGGTCAGGTGTATCAAGATGAAACTGATAAAATAACAAGTGAAGTTGATGATATGGTTATTAAGGAATTATCTGCTGATGGAGATAAGGAAAAGCACGATGAAGAAGAAACATTTAACATTGAACTGAAAGAGGGAAATGAAAAAAGTGATAATGTAGAAAATGAAAAGGATGAGGAGTATGTAACTATGGTGCCTCTTCCCGGAGAGCTCATTAATGGGAGTACAGGTGGTAGGCGGAGCACTGAAGGGGTCAGCACAGGTGGCCGCCAGAGTACCGATGGTAGACAGAGTACTGGTGGACGCCAGAGCACAAGTGGACGACAGAGCACTGGCGGTCGTCAGAGTACAGGGGGACGGCAGAGCACGGGAGGCCGTCATAGCAGTACTGGAGGGCGCCATAGTAGTGATCATAGCAGCAGCAGCAGTAGGCGTCGGGAGCGACGAAGGCGGCGACACCGGGAAGATCCGTTGTACCCATATCTCCGTGGAGGCCCTGTAGACCAGGTGGACAGTGCTGGTCGCTCTCTGCTGCACAGTGCTTCTCATCAGGGTGACGCTTCACTTGTTCGCCTGCTGTTGGAGAGAGGAGCCTTCCACGGTCTTCAAGATAGAGCGGGACAGACACCCTTAAATCTAGCAGCACGCCATGGTCATGCTGAGGTAGTGGCAGTGTTACTGGCAGCTGGCGCTGACCCTGATCATGCTGACGCTGACGGCTGGACGGCTCTCAGGTCAGCAGCGTGGGGCGGCCACAGTGGTGTAGTTAATGCTCTACTGGCAGGCGGCACCCAGGTGGACCTCGCTGACGGTGATGGTCGCACGGCATTAAGAGCCGCTGCCTGGGGTGGTCACGAAGATGTGGTGTCAGCGCTCCTGCGTCATGGAGCTGCAGTCAATCGAGCGGACAGTGAGGGCCGCACCCCGCTTATTGCTGCTGCTTACATGGGACATTCTGAAATCGTCGAGGCTCTGTTGGAAGCTGGCGCTGATGTGAACCATCAAGATGTTGACGGAAGAACAGCACTGAGTGTGGCAGCACTGTGTGTTCCTGCAAGTGAGGGCCACACCAGTGTCGTCACCACGCTTCTAGAACTTGGTGCCAAGGTCAACCACCAGGATCACGATGGGCTAACTCCACTCCTCGTAGCAGCCTTCGAAGGTCATACGTAAGTGTTATTCACTATTTACCTCCTTGCTTCTATGTAACTTTATTCATCCAGTCTTCCTTTTAAAAACTTTAAAACTTTATGAATGAGAATGGTTTGTCATGAAAACAAGAATTCTTGGTTTTGGGCTAACAAACTACAACACACCAATGGAGTCTAAAACAAAAAACTGGCAGGTACTGGATTCAATTCCCGGGTAGGTCAAGACGTTTGACCGTCTTGACCCTGATTTATACATGATACCTCTTTATTAGTATCATGTTTCTTTATGCATGATACCTCTGTTCAGTTACCTGCTTGATGGGGTTCTGGGAGTTCTTCTAAGCCCCAAGCCCGGCCCGAGGCGAGGCTTAACTGGTGAGAATAGTGATATCCCAGTAAATAGGTACCTGGGATTTAGTCAGCTCTTGTGGGTTGCATGTTGGGAAAGTCAAGTCATTGGTTAAGGGCAGTGGTTTCCAGCCTTTACACCAGCAAATACCCCATGTATTTAAAAAAAAAATCCCACCGATCTCCGGGTTTTTAAAGGCTTGTCTACTGAAGAGGCCAATTTTATTAACAAACTCGTTTCCTCATTTTCATCTCTCACTGGAAAGACATGTGTAACTGAGAATGCAATTAAATAAATGACAGCATTTAACACTTTAAGGAGATGGTTGATGCTGCTCTGTAGACATTGTTTCGAATTTCAGGTTGAAATCCATCAGATTCCACAATCATCTTGTTTCAGTATTTCGAACCAGCTTTCGATGCCAGTTCTCATTTTTCCCATGCAACCAAGAATCTGATAAGTTATATTGAGTGAATCTTGACCTCAGGACGGAGTGAAATGTCGTCGTGGCACTATGCTCCCACGTGGGCTGGTGAGAGGTGGCTATTCTCTATTAAACACAAAGTTCTAGTGACATCACTGTATTTTGTCTTTCCTAAATGTGGTTATACACGCTGTGATAACTGTGATCCATGTTCTATCAGTGTAATCTTAATATGACAGAGTATATTGAAGTTTCTTTGCGGAGCGCACAAACCCATGACCCTCCCACGCATGGACAACTGGACAACAACCAGTTAAAGTAAAGCTAAACAGCTAAATTAACGTTTCATAAAAAATGTGTACAATGGGACCTCGACTTACGATGCTAATCTGTTCCCAGAGACGGATCAGAAGTTGAAATATCGGAAGTCGATGCGAATTTTCCCATAAGAAATAAAGGAATTTGAATTAATCCGTTCCCCACCCTCCAAAATATTAACATAAAAATACATTTTATACTGAATACAATGTTTTTTTCTAACTACAATACAGTACCAAAGTTACTCTTACCTTTATGGAGGGCTCTTGATGGCGTATGGAAGATGGTGATCGGGGAGGAAGAGAGTTGTTACTGTTTGGAAGGGGAGTCCCCTTCCATTATCACATCAGGCAGTGATGTTTTCTCTGGGGTACACTCTCCTACGTTTTGCCTGAATACCACGAGGACCTGGTTGTGGTTCAGTGCTTGTTTGTCTCACTACAAATTTGTCAAGAGACATTTGTTTTTCCATTCGTTTTAACATTTGTCTGTAATGATGCATCACTTTAGCACCCATAATGTCCTTTTTCTTAGCTAGTGATGGTGGATATCGTTCACTGAGATTTGTTGTACTGCCTAGCCAGTTCACCTACCTGCACACCATCTTCATATTTATGAATGATCTCTTGTTTCTGCTCTATGGTCATTCTTACTTGGGATCTCATATGTTGAGCCTTACCACTGACTTTCCTGGGACTCATGGCGTATTATATAATAATTACTTTAATGTTCAAAATGCAAAAAATCACCACAAAAGCGGAATTTCTTATAGGTGCGATCGTCACTAAGCAGGTAGCTGTAGTAAACTGAGGCAGGTCGGACCGCGTGACTGGGAACCACGCACTCGGCCGACCCGAGCGTGTACCAACAAATATCGGATGTCGGCGACACCATCGGATGTCAAGTCGCATTTTTTGATGAAATTTATATCGTAACTCGAAATTATCATAAGTAGGGGCAATCGTATGCCGAGGTGCCACTGTATTTGGGTAAAGTTAAAGCAGACGACAGCTGTGATCAAAATTATAATTGCCATTTGAAAGCCATAATATTCCACATCTCTATAGTTACATCATTTGTGTAGGATTGATATTGTTTTGACACTAAAAGGCTGTTATAGATTTGGTAATGATCTTTACCATTTATGTGATGGTAAAGCGCTTTAAGATCTTATCATTAAATAAATTAGCAGTTAATGATTATGTGCATGGGGCTTCGTTTTTTATTTGTTTGGAAATGTCATTGGTAAAAAGTGTGTAACATATGCAGGGAAGTGTGTGAGTTGCTGCTGGAATATGAGGGGGATGTGGACCACGTGGACCGCTCTGGCCGGACACCTCTGCTGGCTGCAGCCTCCATGGGCCATGCTGCAGTGGTGGAGCGTCTGCTCTTCTGGGGCTGCTACGTCGACCACATAGATGCTGAAGGACGCACTGTCCTCAGTGTTGCGGCCGCCCAAGGCTCTCAGGTGAGGCATAAGGTCTAGGTGTTGTTACTGCCCAAGGCTCTCAGGTGAGGCATAAGGTCTACATCATTGACTTTACAACGTATGCCAGAATTTCTTGTACATGCCAGACAGAGGTGTATGTTGATAGGATTACAAGTTATTAATGATTTGTATAAGTTATAATGGTTTACATTGCTCCCGTGTTCAGGTGATTACATTACTGTGCTATACTGTACTCCAATTTGTGTGGAGTGTTGCAATAAGTGAACGTACAAGGACCATCTCGCACAACAGATGGAATGCACTAGGAAGTGATGTGGTGGAGGCCGGCTTCCTACACAGTTTCAAATGTAGATATGATAGAGCCCAGTAGGCTCAGGAATCTGTACACCAGTTGAGTGACAGTTGAGAGGTGGGACCAAAGAGCCAAAGCTCATCTCCCTCAAGCACAACTAGTTGAGTACAACTAGGTGAGTACAGTTCGGCTCGCACAACGTGTTTGCAACATACATCTCATATAGTCGTTGTAAACAATTTATTTACCTAGAAGTATATTCTCATGCCATTCCAAGGATCATATTGTTTCAGGAAAACAAATCGAAACATACAGTTGTAATGAATCCTTTACAGCTTAATAGTGATTTTAATTTTTAATTTTGCTCCAATGGGCGAGTTTATTGGGCAGCATCACTCATCCTGCGAGTGAACATATCATCATAGTAACAGTGTTGGGCAGTGTCACTCATCCTGTGAGTGAACATACCATCATAGTAACAGTGTTGGGCAGTGTCACTCATCCTGTGAGTGAACATACCATCATAGTAACAGTGTTGGGCAGTGTCACTCATTCTGTGAGTGAACATACCATCATAGTAACAGTGTTGAGCAGTGTCACTCATCCTCTGAGTGAACATACCATCATAGTAACAGTGTTGGGCAGTGTCACTCATCCTCTGAGTGAACATACCATCATAGTTGACAGTACTGGGCAGCGTCAGTTCTTGAACATAAGGTCTTTGTTGACAGACAGGATGCTGGCGGTTGGATGTCACCTCTGGCGACAAATTCTTGTTCTGGAGTTTTGCACAGTGTGGCTGTTCCAGCTTGTGTTTTGTGTGTTGGCCAGGTGTCTTAGTGTATAGGAAATGCATGTGCCTAGGGTGGACAGGCTGCGCCTGACAGCTGGGTGGACATCGCTTCAGATTTGTAATCCTGAGGTTCTGGGTTCGATCCCCGTTGGAGGCGGAGACAAATGGGCAAAATGTTTCTTTCCCTCTGATGCTCCTGTTACCTAGCAGTAAATAGGTACCTGAGCGTTAGACAGATGCTGCGGGCTGCTTCCTAGGGTTGTGTAACAAAAACCCTGCGGCCTGGTCGAGGACCGGGCGATGCTAAGCCCCAAAATCATCTCAAGATAACCTCAAGAAGGAGTTCCCTTTCCTAGGTGCTCTATAAGTACTACCTTTGTGATTCAGGGGTTATCTTCCCTGGGGCATTCGTGAATCACTCCCCATTGAGGACGTCTTCACCCTTGAGGTGCATCAGTGGTCTTGGGGCTTTCCGTCTTGCCCCGGGTAGGGGAGTGATTTTGGCTTTGGGGCACACTGCAGCTAGCACAGCCTGCTTTACTATCAACATGGCGGCCGACGTTTCTCCGACTGATAATTTACTAGTTGTGTGATTATGGGGGTTTTGTTTTTCATTTTCTGGCGTTTTTGCCTGTTGTGGACAGAGGAAGTCTGCTCAGCACCTTATTAGGCTTTGCCTAGGCTGTGGTGGTTGTTCTCCTCTGTTGCCCTCAAGGTTTCACAGCTGCTACTGGTAGTCAGTTTGCTTGCTGACAGACAAGGTTCTGTCGGCTTTGCTGGCCCCAGTGCCTGGACTCCTGTAGGACTTATTCACTCTACGGGCCCTGGAAAACCCCCTGTAGGCACGGTCGTACCATAGATACTTCTTCCACACCCACTCTTCCCTTGTGCGATTTTGAAGGTTGTTTGTCACTGCTGCCTCATGCTGCCCATTGGGTCAGAGACACCTACGACTCGGAGTCTTGTGGGATTTGTTGCCCGCTTGTGCTTCAGTTTACTCATCCCTTATCTGATGATTTCAGGGATCAGGCAGCGGCCTTGTTGCACGCTGGATTCTCTTTCTTGGAACAGGCCAGGTTGGTTGCCCGGAGCTGCCCCGCTTGGGTTCCAGGGACTCTGATTTGGGGCCATTGATTGCTTCGGCCTTGGTTCCGTCCGTGCCTCCTCTTCCTTCCCAGGTGATTGGTTCGCCCTGCTCCTCTACTCCTGCTTCCGGCTCCTAAACATCTGAGGGTTTTGGAGTCGGGGCAGGGTTTAGCCTGGAATGAGGCTTGAGTGACTTCGGGGGCTGCCTCTTGTGATTTGAGCATGGAGGTGGTTGAGCTCCTTTTTCCCGCCGGGGTTTGTGGGTCACCCCAGCAGACCCCCTTCTTTGAAGCCTTTCCCCTGGACTCTGCCTTTTCTTCGTGGGTAGTTGCTGCCTTTTTTTCGGGGGTGGTTACTGCCTTTTCTTCGGGGGTGGTTACCTTACACACAGAAATCACAATTATGTGATGCATCAAATGAACAAATCCACAAGGGCTGTGACGAGGATTCGAACCTGCGTCCGAGAGCATCCCAGATGCTGCCTTAATCGACTGAGCTACGACATGGTCAAAAGGAGTTGAAACCGAAGTTCTACTGAACTTACTGGATCCTGCAGCCTCTCCGAGGCACAAACCAGGGTTTTACACAACTTCCCCCCATGCGTGTAATGAAGTAAGGATGAAGAGGGAGAACGGCCTATTGACATAGCTCGAGTGCATGGGGGAGTTGTGTAAAACCCTGGTTTGTGCCTCGGAGAGGCTGCAGGATCCAGTAAGATCAGTAGAACTTCCGTTTCAACTCCATTTGACCATGTCGTAGCTCAGTCGATTAAGGCAGCATCTGGGATGCTCTCGGACGCAGGTTCGAATCCTTGCCATGGCTCTTGTGGATTTGTTAATGTGGTTACCTTACCTTGAGGTTACCTTGAGGTGTTTTCAGGGCTTAGCGTCCCCACGGCCCGGTCATCGACCAGGCCTCCTGGTTGCTGGATTGGTCGACCAGGCTGTTGGACGCATCTGCTCGCAGCCTGACGTATGAGTTACAGCCTGGTTGATCAGCTAGCCTTTGTACTTGTAAAGGTCTCTCTTAAACAATGTGAGGGTTTGGCCAGTTATGCCTCTTATGTGTAGTGGAAGCGTGTTGAACAGTCTCAGGCTTCTGATGTTGATAGTTCTCTCTCAGAGTATCGATTGCACCTCTGCTTTTCAATGGGGGTATTCTGCACATCCTGGTGGTGGGGCATGGATGAGGACTCTGCCCGGGGCCTTTTGTGAGGGTTCCGTGGGCTTGGGGGGAGTCCACATGGAGCTCTTGGGCTCCTTTTGACCCTGCTAGGGTCCTAGTGCCCACTGGGCAAGGTCTTTTGGTGCAGGGGTGGTTTTTTTTGTACCCCTCCTTCCCTTTATGAATTTGAATTAGGTGGGGCTAAAATTCGTTTCCGGGTGCCCTTGAGTTCCTCGGATTCGTCTTTCCAGAGGTTTTCTTCCTTTTTGATTTCCCCTGTGGAGGTTAGGAAGGCCCTTGGTGTGTAATTACCTAAGTGTAATTACCTAAGTGTAGTTACAGGATGAGAGCTACGCTCGTGGTGTCCCGTCTTCCCAGCACTCTTTGTCATATAACGCTTTGAAACTACTGACGGTTTTGGCCTCCACCACCTTCTCACTTAACTTGTTCCAACCGTCTACCACTCTATTTGCGAAGGTGAATTTTCTTACGTTTCTTCGGCATCTGTGTTTAGCTAGTTTAAATCTATGACCTCTTGTTCTTGAAGTTCCAGGTCTCAGGAAATCTTCCCTGTCGATTTTATCAATTCCTGTTACTATTTTGTACGTAGTGATCATATCGCCTCTTTTTCTTCTATCTTCTAGTTTTTGCATATTTAATGCCTCTAACCTCTCCTCATAGCTCTTGTCCTTCATTTCTGGGAGCCACTTAGTGGCATGTCGTTGCACCTTTTCCAGTTTGTTGATGTGCTTCTTAAGATAAGGGCACCATACAACCGCTGCATATTCCAGCTTTGGTCTAATAAAAGCCGTGAACAATTTCTTTAGTATTTCTCCATCCATGTATTTAAAAGCAATTCTTAGGTTAGAAAGTGTAGCATAGGCTCCTCGCACAATGTTCTTGATGTGGTCCTCAGGTGACAGTTTTCTATCTAAAACCACCCCTAGATCCCTTTCTTTATCAGAATTCTTTAAAGATTTCTCACATAATTTATAGGTTGTGTGGGGTCTATGTTCACCAATTCCACATTCCATAACATGGCATTTATTCACATTAAATTCCATTTGCCAAGTGTTGCTCCAAATACTTATTTTGTCCAGGTCTTCTTGAAGGGCATGACAATCATCTAGGTTTCTTATCTTCCCTATTAACTTAGCATCATCAGCAAACATGTTCATGTAATTCTGTAATCCCTCTGGTAGATCGTTTATGTAGACAATGAACATTACCGGTGCAAGAACTGAACCCTGTGGTACTCCACTCGTGACATTCCTCCAATCCGATACCTTGCCTCTGATTACGGCCCTCATTTTTCTGTCAGTTAGGAAATTTTTCATCCATGTTAGTAGCTTACCCGTCACCCCTCCAATATGTTCCAGTTTCCAGAACAACCTCTTATGGGGAACTCTGTCGAAAGCCTTTTTTAGGTCCAGATAGATGCAGTCAACCCAACCATCTCTTTCCTGTAAAATCTCTGTTGCTCGATCATAAAAACTGAGTAAGTTCGTTACACAGGATCTTCCAGATCGAAAACCATACTGTCGGTCTGATATTATATCATTTCTCTCCAGGTGTTCTACCCATTTAGTTTTAATTATTTTTTCCAATATTTTGACTATTACACTTGTCAATGATACAGGTCTATAATTAAGGGGGTCTTCCCTGCTTCCACTTTTGTAGATTGGAACTATGTTAGCCTTTTTCCACACATCAGCTACAACTCCTGTAAACAGGGATGCCTGAAAAATCAGCTGAAGTGGAATGCTGAGCTCAGGTGCACACTCTCTCAGAACCCATGGTGAAACTCCATCTGGACCAACTGCCTTGTTCTTACTTAGCTCCTTGAGCATTTTTCCACTTCGTCTCTAGTCACCTCTATGTGCTCTATGTTGTTCTCTGGAATTCTTATTGTGTCTGGTTCCCTAAAGATTTCATTTTGTACAAAACACTTTGGAACTTTTCGTTTATGTTTCACACATTTCCTTTTCATTTTCCGTGAATCTATTTCCCATTATCAACCTCTGAATATTATCCTTTACCTGCAATTTGTTGTTTATGAATTTGTAGAATAGACCTGGTTCTGTTTTACATTTGTCTGCAATCCCTTTTTCAAAATTTCTTTCTGCCTCTCTCCTCACTGCTGTGTAGTTGTTTCTTGCATCTTTGTATCGTTTGTATGTTTGGGGGTTTGGCCTCTTCCTGTATTGATTT
>WNGS01000690.1:29621-53119 GCA_020271785.1 Procambarus virginalis | reverse complement strand
ATATATATATATATATAATATATATATATATATATATATATATATATATATATACATATTGTGGTTGCAGTATTAACGTAATTTTGGTAGAATTTGGTGAGTGACGAGGCTGTCGGGAGTGCAGCCCTCGCTCTGTCGAGTAACGTAAAACTCGGGAGTGTTTATTCGGCATGCGTGATCGATAAATCACTCACCCATGTGATTTAGGAGTGCGAGATCTCCTTAGTGTTCCCAATAACGTTTGATAGCTGTAGGCTACATGTGTCAGCAGTAATTGTATATATATATATATAATCGTAGTGTCACGGTGCCCAGTGTTATTGTGTTATTTACTGTGTGGTTATTGCAAATTTGGGACCTATGTTCTAGGGGTTATTGAGAGCACTGGGGTCATTTGCAACAGTAAATAAGTAAGTAATGTTGAGCAGTATTCTAATACTTGGAAATTAGAGTACTTGCCGTGTGTGTTGTTGCAAAGGGGTTGTCATTGTTAGTGATTGTTGCTAGAGTTGAGCAATCACCGTGGGTAACTGCAGTTCAGTAAAGTCATTGTGGGGGCAGTGTTCTAGAGGGTTCATGTCCTGTATGTTATTTTACTAGGTTCTGCAGTATTGTCATTGCAACCGGATTGTAACGTAAATCACTGTGATTTGTTAGTGTGATTGTCATTGTCGTGGGTGAACTCGGCTGTAGACGAGTACTTGGATATACATATATTCTCCTGTTTATCTGGTAGGACATCGAAGTCCAGTATTCAGTGAGGTGATTGCGAGGCAATTAATATAACGTAACCGAGGGAACGCCCATTGCTTAAGAGAATTTGTTCTTTTACAATATGAGTAACGTAGAATACGTTTGGGTTAATTTACTTTCCTGCAAGCAGCTACGGTAGTCTCAAGGAGCCTAGCTACCAGCCAGATAAGAATTAGAGTATTGTCTGTCGTAATTAACGGTCAGTGGGCCGGGTAATGACGTGTTTCAGGAAGTCAAAGTAATTAATCTCGATCCTTGTTGATCGACTCACACGAAGGCTACATTGTTCCATTAACGTAACGTCGTTATTTATGTCCGGAAGTACCGGCACTTGATTGACTCGTGGGAAGAGTAACGTCATTTTAGAATAACGTAAACGTGGTGCCTAATTACTGTTATTAGCCACCTGAATTGGTCTGAGTATGGAAGGCTCAGACGGAATTCATACCTTAATGTAAATTGCTGAGCCAGTGTGAAAGGTTGCGTATTTAACTGTTTAATTATTGATCTTGAGGATAGTAATTAATTACTCTAAAGGTAATCACGAGTGATTACCGTTCTCTTAGCACTTTGGACATTGTAAATCAGAGTTTACCATCGCTGAGTGATTAGTAACCGATTAACGTAAATTAACGTAACTAGTAAAGAGATTAATCAGCTGTCTGGTAGTACAGGGATTAATGGGATTTTCTCACTGAATGCTCGACGGGTAGAGTGTTGTGTAATTTCCGCGTTACTAGTGACAGTTGTAAGAGAAGGTTATTGAATTAACGTAAATGTTATTGTTATTAACGTAAATCAATTGTTATTGATTGTTGATCGTCCGTGGGACGAAGTGTTAACGTAAAGATTAAATTGAGGAAGGGTGCTGGAGTTGCCAGTGAACCCATTAGTTATTGATGTCATTGAAAGACTACTGATTTGATTGCATTGCAACCGCTATTGCAGGTGTAGACTGCACTGAGGCGTAGAACAGTTAGGAGGTTACTGGAGACGTGTTTCAGAACTCACTGTGTCATTTGTTGTAATTGTGATTATAGATCTGTTAGTTCTTGCTTGCTTGTTGATTCCTCTGTGGGCACGCTTATGTTCGAGTTAGTTCATTATGCAGTCCGAGGGGCTGGTGTCTAGCTGTCATCGATAGTGTCACAGGAAGGACTTCGAGTAACGTCATTGACATTCTTTTGTTTTGTTGTAGTAGTTAGTACTTTATTGAATAAACTAAGTTGTTATGTTAACACTGTCTTTTCGTTACACCCCACACATTATTATTGTTATGCAAATGTTCTTCACACTCGACTATTGGAGACTTATTTCTGAGCTTTGGATCAAATATACGGCACTACACAACAATAAATTATTGTTGTGAGAGCCCAGGACCTACTCGTTAGATTCGCTTCGGCGATTAGCGAAGGTCGACGACCCAAGTGGAGGGGATTTCAATTTCATTGGGGTCTCGGCGTTTGCTCGCGCCTAGTCAATTGTTCGTACAGGGTCCCAAAGTGAGGAATGAGCTGCTTACTACACTGGTGTGTTAGCTAAGCAAGTCCTTCCTCAGGGACCTAGTTGAATATCACGACAGGAATAAAGGTTAAAGAATAGAGAAAATTCTTAGCAATTTTCCGAGCTCAATTCCTTATACCAATTTCATTTATCCCAATGTACTGACGTAAGTCAGCACAGCTCAAAAAACTCTCACAGATAGTTCTCTCTCAGAGTACCTGTTGCACCTCTGCTCTTCAACGGGGGTATTCTGCACACCTTTTTTTTTATTATTATTATTTTCTACCACAAACGTGGCCACACATTTACAATGCTAACCAGCATATATACATTTTCTTCTGTCCTCCATGGACAGGGTTAGAGATCAGTTAAACATATAGTTCAGGGATTTATTGAACAATCAACCACAGAAGGTGATTCGGTACTTTTAAAATGCTAAGCTAATCTACATACGGAAATACATAGACAGATAGATACACAGATTTACGTATGCCTTACATAAAGTGTTTGAAGTGTCATTAATGTGCATTTACAAAGGTGAAATGCAATTCTGATCAGCTTCTATAAATACTTTATACACATACATATACATACACACACATATATACGTACATATATACATGCATATATTCACACACATGCATTCACATACATTTGTCTCTTTTACTCTGACAGGGTGAGATAGCTGACAGAGAAACTAGTGTGCAATTAAGCACTTAATCACTGAAGATGATTAAGGTGCTTTTACAAGCTCAGGTTATATAGTTATATCACAAACATACATTGTATAATTGATACATTACATGGTCAATCTTGGGTACAAGTCCAATATATCCTCAAGTGTTCCAGTACTCATATAGTAATTACACAGTTCAGCATACCTTAGCCCAGGGGGGGGGCGAAAGTCAGCCAATATGGGACATTCTACAATATAATGTTCAAGAGAGTGCATGTTTTTTCTTTCACAAAGTTGACACATTGTGTACTCGACATTTGGGTTTTGAGAAAGCTGCCAGATACGTCTATATCCCAGGCGTATTCTGGCCACTATAACATCACATTGCCGGGTTCTTGTTCTATTAGTCCCATATGTGAATTTCTCCTCACGATATCTATCATAATATTTAATGCTACAACTTTCAGGTCTTTGTGAATTTGTTAGGTCGGTGAGATCTTCATTAGATATTTGTTTAAGTATTCTCTTTGTCACTGCTAATGAAATACCCATATCAATTTCTACCACTGGTTTTCTACAGGCTGTCTTTGCAAGCATATCAACAGTGTCATGCCTTGAGATGCCAACATGTGATGGTATCCATAGGAATTTAATTTCAAATCTGTTTTCTTTAGCAGCTAAAACATTCATTCGAATATCACTGACTATTTTCTGGGTGTCACTACTATGTGCGTTCAATGCCAGGAGTGCACTCTGCGAGTCACAGTATATAAGTCCACTGCCTTTGTCTTTTAGAAATTGCACATCCTGCCATGACTTCTGGTCTCATGTGGTGTTATTTCTGTGTTCAGGTTTGGGACCAGCCCCACTATTATTTTCCACGTGTAAATTATTATGTATCTCTCCCACCTGCGCTCAAGGGAATACAGATTTAGGCTCTTTAGTCGGTCCCAATAGTTTAGATGTTTTACTGAGTGGATTCTAGCAGTAAAGGATCTCTGCACGCTTTCAAGGTCAGCAATTTCTCCAGCTTTGAAAGAGGCTGTCATTGTGCAGCAGTACTCCACTCTAGAGAGCACTGGTTGATACCTGGTTGATGGGGTTCTGGGAGTTGTTCTACTCCCCAAGCCCAGCCCGAGGCCAGGCTTGACTTGTGAGAGTTTGGTCCACTAGGCTGTTGCTTGGAGCGGCTCGCAGGCCCACATACCCACCACAGCCCGGCTGGTCCGGCACTCCTTGGAGGAATAAATCTAGTTTCCTCTTGAAGATGTCCACGGTTGTTCCGGCAATATTTCTTATGCTTGCTGGGAGGGTGTTGAGCAACCGTGGGCCTCTGATGTTTATACAGTGTTCTCTGATTGTGCCTATGACACCCCTGCTCTTCACTTCACTGCATTTTCTTCCATATCGTTCACTCCAGTACGTTGTTATTTTACTGTGTAGATTTGGTACTTGGCCCTCCAGTATCTTCCAGGTGTATATTATTTGATATACACCGCACTAGCGTCTTGAAAAGTATCATCATCGGTATAGCATCTCTAGTGTGAAAAGTTCTTGTTATCCAACCTGTCATTTTTCTTGCAGTTGTGACGGCTACTTTATTGTGTTCTTTAAAGGTAAAGTCTTCCGACATGAGTACACCCAGATCCTTTACATTGCCTTTTCGTTGTTATTCTTTGACAGCGTTTCGTATGTGGTTTCCGTTTTTATATTTTAATTTTTTCCGTAGCGCATGAGCTGGAAACTTATCTTCATTAAACGTCAAATCATTTTCTGTAGCCCATAGAAAGACCTGATTTACATCTAATTGGAGGTTCGCCGTGTCCTCTATGTTGCCTACTCTTATGAAGATCCTAGTGTCATCTGCGAAGGATGATACAGTACTATAGACTGTGTCCTTGTCTATGTCCGATATGAGGATGAGAAAAAGTACTGGAGCAAGCACAGTACCCTGGGGGACTGAGCTCTTTACGGTTGATGGTCCGGATTTTATTTTGTTGACTATTACACATTTGGTTCTGTTGGTCAGGAAATTGTAGATCCATCGGCCTATTTTTCTGGTAATTTATTTTGAACGCATTTTATGTGCAATAACACCATGGTCATATTTGTCAAAAGCTTTTGCGAAATCTGTGTAAATTACATCAGCGTTTTGTTTGTCTTCCATAGCATCTAATGCCATATCATAGTGGTCCAGCAACTGCGACAGGCAAGAGCGCCCTGTTCTGAAACCATGTTGTCCGGGGTTATGGAGATGCTGTGATTCCATGTATTTTGTGATCTTACTTCTTAGCACTCTCAAAGATTTTGATGATGTACGATGTTAGAGCGATCGGTCTGTAATTTTTTGCCTCTGCTCTATTTCCTCCTTTATGGAGTGGTGCTATCTCTGCTGTTTTTAGTATGTCAGGGATAACGCCAGTATCTAGGCTCTGTTTCCAAAGTATGTGATGGGCCTATGATTGTTTTTTTTTTTTACACTTCGTGCTGAATATAGAGTTTCAAGACAAGAATCAAGGCTTTGTGCAGAGTGCATAGGCGAATATGAAATCAGTTATATTGAATCATCAGTAACTCGCTCATTTCTTTGTTGTCATCGGTGAAAGTTCCATCTCCCTTTCGCAGGGGGCCCAATACTAGATGTGGTTTTTTATCTTGATTTTGCATTAGAGAAAAAATATTTTGGATTTCTCTCTATTTCACTGATGGCCTTTTGCTCTCTCTGCCTCTCCTGGGTTTTGTATGATTCTTGTAGCTTGAGTTTGTTGAACTCAAGCTACAAGTCCTGTTTGAACATATTTCATGAGCTACTGAGTTTATTTTTTCTTGGCACTGGTTCAAGTTTGCATTTTCTAGCTGTTCTTCCCAGTTTATTTCTGTGAGGTACTGGTTGTGCAGGTCTATTCCCTGTGCTTGTCAGAACTTCAAGTAAGTTGTGATCCGAGTAACAGGTGTTTGTAATCATTATGTTCCTGGTCAATTCATCATTATTGGTGAAAATGAGGTCTAGCGTGTTCTCCTTCCTAGTTGGTTCTACTATTTGCTGGTTTAAGGCAAACCTGTCGCACATCCGTAGCAGCTCATTTGCATGTGTCTGATCTACTTTCTGCTAAGGCTACTTTCCAGAATTCTCTCTGATATAACTGTATTAGCCAGGTGCTTCCATTTCAGGTGCCGTAGGTTGAAGTTCCCAAGCAGGATGATGTTTGGGGCTGGATTTGTGAGGTTTTCCAAGCAGTGTTCTATTTTCATTAGTTGGTCATTAAACTACTGATGATTTGCCTCCGGTGACTTATATACAAGGACAATAACTACATTTAAGATCTCTGTTTTGATTATCAGCACTTCTACCATATCATTTGTGATGTTTAGCAGCTCAGTACAGATGCGTGTGTCTTTGATGTAGAGGCTGACCCCACCCTGAAGCCGGTGTTTCCTGTCACATCTGAAAAGAATGTACTCCGAGATCCATATTTCACCATCATGGTAGTCCTTAGGGCTGCAAAGACTGCATTTGCCTCATGAAGGAGGCCATCTATAATAAGGGACCATCTATATAGGGGGACCGGTATTCCTAGCCTCTACACTCTCCTACAGAAAACTCAGGCCAGATGGGCAGGCCACGTTGTCAGAATGCCTGACAGCCGATTGGCTAAATAGCTACTGTATAGAGAATTATGCCAGCGCACGCATTCTGTTGGAGGAAGGGGTGGGGGGGGGGGGCAGAAGAAAAGATTAAAGAACTGCTTCAAGGTGATCCTCGAAGACCTGGACATCAACACCCATACTTGGAAGTCACTTGCTCAGGACCGTTCAACTTGGGAAAACAAAGTCACCACAGGGACCCGTGAGGCAGAAAATAGATGGACTGGACAGGAAACGTGTCGCGTGCAAAGCAAGAGCAACCTCCACGTGTGCATTAGCACCCACCCACCAGTGTCTCGTGTGTGGGCGAACCTTCCGGACCCTGATTGATCTCATCCTCCATCTGGCACACAGCCACCGACCTTCGACCTGATATATTGAAGTCATCAGTGGTGGGGCGGCCTCCCTGAGTAGTGGTGGGGGTGGTGTGGCGGCCTCCCTGAGTAGTGGTGGGGGTGGTGTGGCGGCCTCCCTGAGTAGTGGTGGGGGTGGTGTGGCGGCCTCCCTGAGTAGTGGTGGTGGTGGTGGTGTGGCGGCCTCCCTGAGTAGTGGTGGGGTGGTGTGGCGGCCTCCCTGAGTAGTGGTGGTGGTGGTGTGGCGGCCTCCCTGAGTAGTGGTGGGGGTGGTGTGGCGGCCTCCCTGAGTAGTGGTGGGGGTGGTGTGGCGGCCTCCCTGAGTAGTGGTGGGGGGGGGTGTGGCGGCCTCCCTGAGTAGTGGGGGGGGGGGGTGTGGCGGCCTCCCTGAGTAGTGGTGGGGGTGGTGTGGCGGCCTCCCTGAGTAGTGGGGGGGTGGTGTGGCGGCCTCCCTGAGTAGTGGTGGGGGGGGGGGGTGTGGCGGCCTCCCTGAGTAGTGGTGGGGGTGGTGTGGCGGCCTCCCTGAGTAGTGGTGGGGGTGGTGTGGCGGCCTCCCTGAGTAGTGGTGGGGGTGGTGTGGCGGCCTCCCTGAGTAGGGTGGCGGCCTCCCTGAGTAGTGGTGGGGGTGGTGTGGCGGCCTCCCTGAGTAGTGGTGGGGGGGGGTGTGGCGGCCTCCCTGAGTAGTGGTGGGGGTGGTGTGGCGGCCTCCCTGAGTAGTGGTGGGGGTGGTGTGGCGGCCTCCCTGAGTAGTGGTGGGGGTGGTGTGGCGGCCTCCCTGAGTAGTGGTGGGGGTGGTGTGGCGGCCTCCCTGAGTAGTGGTGGGGGGGGGTGTGGCGGCCTCCCTGAGTAGTGGTGGGGGGGGGGGTGTGGCGGCCTCCCTGAGTAGTGGTGGTGGTGGTGTGGCGGCCTCCCTGAGTAGTGGTGGGGGTGGTGTGGCGGCCTCCCTGAGTAGTGGTGGGGGTGGTGTGGCGGCCTCCCTGAGTAGTGGTGGGGGTGGTGTGGCGGCCTCCCTGAGTAGTGGTGTGGGGGGGTGTGGCGGCCTCCCTGAGTAGTGGTGGGGGTGGTGTGGCGGCCTCCCTGAGTAGTGGTGGGGGGGTGTGGCGGCGGAGGTAGTGGTGGGGGGGTGTGGCGGCCTTCCTGAGTAGTGGTGGTGGTGCTGTGGCGGCCTCCCTGAGTAGTGGTGGGGGGGGGGTGTGGCGGCGGAGGTAGTGGTTGGGGGTGTGGCGGCGGAGGTAGTGGTTGGGGGGGGTGGTGTGGCGGCCTCCACAGAGAAGCAGGGAGGTGTCCTATTATCCCAGCCTGCATGATAGATGTTACGAACCCTTGGTAACCGGGTTCTTTATAAACTGTGATCCTACTCAAGTTCAGAGGACCCTAATCTTGGTGGAAATGTGGTGTAATGTTTAAAGGTAATATTAAAAGAAAGACACTTAAAATATCTCGTTATTATTTCCCATCACCATAAGACTCCATATATATAGTATATACAACGCGATGAGAGGTCAAAGGGATCGGCGTTGCTAGCCCTTACGCTAGCCTGCTTCACGGTTGACAATCACAAAGTGCTTCTGCCGAAGTCTTCTTTGCGCACTCGTTGGTACGCCCTGGCAACAATGCCAGCAACACTCTACCAGCCCCAGTGGTTACTACCTTCCAGAACGCTCTGGAAGGTACTAAGAACGTCCACAGCGCTCGACCAGCCCACTTTGCTAGTCCAGCCAGGAGTAAAGTCCACAGCGCTCGACCAGCCCACTTTGCTAGTCCAGCCAGGAGTAAAGTCCACAGCGCTCGACCAGCTCACTTTGCTAGTCCATCCAGGAGTAAAGTCCACAGCGCTCGACCAGCCCACTTTGCTAGTCCATCCAGGTCGACCTCTGTCTTCCATCGTCCTGACTTCACTGCCTTCCCCGGCCTGCCTCGGGTCTCTCGTCACCTTTCAGCCTGGCAGACTAAAAGATGGGAAGCTATGAATACTGGGAACGTCAACTTGTACAGTTCGGCACCCGGATCGTAGATGGCGCCGAAGTCCGTCACAATAGGGTTTTGGGAGTTGTTCTACTCCCCAAGCCCGGCCCGAGGCCAGGCTTGACGTGTGAGAGTTTGGTCCACCAGGCTGTTGCTTGACTTGTGAGAGTTTGGTCCACCAGGCTGTTGCTTGACTTGTGAAAGTTTGGTCCACCAGACTGTTGCTTGACTTGTGAGAGTTTGGTCCACCAGGCTGTTGCTTGACTTGTGAGAGTTGGTCCACCAGGCTGTTGTTTGACTTGTGAGAGTTTGGTCCACCAGGCTGTTGCTTGGTGCGGCCCGCAGGCCCACATACCCACCACAGCCCGGCTGATCCGGAACTTCTCTTAGAAAACAGTCTAGTTTTCTCTTGAAGATGTCACGGTTGTTCCGGCAATATTTCTTATAGTCGCTGGGAGGACGTTGAAAAACCGCGGACCTCTGATGTTTATACAGTGTTCTCTGATTGTGCCTATGGCACCTCTGCTCTTCACTGGTTCTATTCTGCATTTTCTTCCATATCGTTCACTCCAGTACGTTGTTATTTTACTGTGTAGATTTGGGACCTGGCCCTCGAGTATTTTCCATGTGTATATTATTTGGTATCTCTCTCGTCTCCTTTCTAGAGAGTACATTTGGAGAGCTTTGAGACGATCCCAATAATTTAGGTGTTTTATCTCGTCTATGCGTGCCGTATATGTTCTCTGTATTCCCTCTATTTCAGCAATCTCTCCTGCTCTGAAGGGCCTCTGGCACCATAGTGGTCAGAGGCACCATTGTGGCCAGTGGCACCATTGTGGCCAGTGGCACCATAGTGGTCAGTGGCACCATAGTGGCCAGAGGCTACTCCTCTTCCCTTCCCTCCCCACCTTCCCCTTCCCTCCCCCACCTTCCCTTCCCTCCCCCACCGTCAGATTATATTACTCCCGGCAGGTGTGAGTCTCTCCTCCACTCTGCGATATTACATCTTGTGGTTAAAGCTGCTGCTTCTCTCCCATCCCCTGCTTGATGGGGTTCTGGAGTTCTACTCCCCAAGCCCGGCCCGAGGCCAGGCTCGACTTGTGAGATTTGGTCCACCAGGCTGTTGCTTGCAGTGCCCACAGGCCCACATACCCACCACAGCCTGGCTGATCCGGAACTTCTCTTAGAAAACAGTCCAGTTTTCTCTTGAACATGTCCAGGGTTGTTCCGGCAATATTTCTTATGCTCGCTGGGAGGACGTTGAACAACCGCAGACCTCTGATGTTTATACATGTTCTCTGATGTGCCTATGGCACCTCTGCTCTTCACTGGTGTTTATTCTGCATTTTCTTCTATTTTTTTTTTTTTTTTTTGAGATATATACAAGAGTTGTTACATTCTTGTACAGCCACTAGTACGCGTAGCGTTTCGGGCAGGTCCCTGGAATACGATCCCCGCCGCGAAGAAGCGCTTTTTCATCCAAGTACACATTTTACTGTTGCGTTAAACAGAGGCTACAGTTAAGGAATTGCGCCCAGTAAATCCTCCCCGGCCAGGATACGAACCATGACATAGCGCTCGCGGAACGCCAGGCGAGTGTCTACCACTACACCACGGAGACTGGTAGATCGTTGTCTCCAGTATGTGTGTTTTTAATGTGCGATTTGGGACCTGGCTCTCCAGTATTTTCCATGTGTATATTATTTGGTATCTCGTCTCCTTTCTAGAGAGTACATTTGGAGAGCTTTGAGACGATCTCAATAAATTAGATGCTTTATCGCGTCTATGCGTCCGTATATGTTCTCTGTATTCCCTCTATTTCAGCAATCTCTCCTGCTCTGAAGGGAAAAGTGAGTACTGAGCAGTACTCAAACGGGACAACACGAGTGACTTGAAGAGTACAACCATTGTGATGGGATCCCTGGATTTGAAAGTTCTCGTAATCCATCCTATCATTTTTCTGGCTGACGCAATATTTGCTTGGTTTTACTCCATAAACGTTAGGTTATCAGACATCATTATTCCCAAATCCTGTACATGCTTTTTCCCTACTATGGGCAGATTTAATTGTGTTTTGTACCCTGTATTATGTTTAAGGTCCTCATTTTTACCGCACCTGAGTACCTGGAATTTATCACTGTTAAACATCATGTTATTGTCTGCTGCAGAGTCGAAAAAATTATTAATATCTACTTGTAGTTTTTCAATATCTTCAGCCGAGGTAATTTTCATGCTGATTTTTGTGTCATCTGCAAAGGATGATACGAAGCTGTGACTTGTATTTGAGGCTATATATGATATAAGAATATGGAAAAGCAGTGGTGCAAGGACTGTACCTTGAGGTACAGAGCTTTTAACATCGCTTGGACTCGATTTTATCTGATTGACTGTTACTCTTTGTGTTCTGTTCGACAGGAAATTGAGTATCCAGCGTCCTACTTTTCCAGTTATTCCCATTGACCTCATTTTGTGTGCCATCACTCCATGGTCACATTTATTGAATACTTTTGCAAAGTCCGTGTTTACCACATCTGCAACTGGTCTATAATTCTTTGCCAATGCTTTGCTCCCTCCCTTGTGTAGAGGGGGCTATGTTTGCTGCTTTAAGCGCATCTGGTATCTCCCCCGTGTCCAAGCTCTTCCTCCACACTAAACTGAATTCCTGTGCTACAGGCACTTTGCATTTCTTTGTAAAAATTGCAACTATTCCTCCGAATTATTAAGTTAAAATATTCCTGTCTGCATAGTACATAAATGCACTTAATTGTGCTGTTACATTTACCTCCCCATATATTCTCCTCATTTTCTGTTTATACACTCAAAATTTTTAGGTTGAAGTTTTCGTGTTCAATTCTATATACAAAAGTTTTAGATATAAAGAATTTCTTTTCCAGTTTTATTAAACAATAAAGGTTTTATACAAAATTTGAAAATATCCTGAGTTACTTTATAATTTATTGAAAGACTATTTTTTTATTAGTTTTATAAAATTGTAATATAATATAGCTATAGGTTAAGTTCTAATTGTAATTAAGAAGCAATAAATGCTATTTACATGCTTGTCCTCCAACACTCCAAAGGTTAGGTTAGGTCGTGGTTTTCTATACAGCTTTTCAGGTAAACTCTAATATTCACAATATTTTGGTGCGATGCTGGCGATAAAATATATTAATGTACTATGCCGATAGTCAGGGTTGTACTTATTACATTTAGTATTAAAACGTACTGTCTATTCAGAGGATGGGCTGAAAAATTTAATTCCATGAGTCTGGACCCGGGGCTGAATGCATGGACATATTGTCAATTTCCCTTTCAAAATCTGCCACACTCGTGTTGATATCAGTTATATTTACTGGGGTTTGGATATCACACATAAAGAAGTTGTCTAGATCTTCCACTTTCTTGCAGTTTATCGGAGTGCTAAACATATCCTTATACAGTTTTTTTAAGATTTCACTAATTTATTTATCATCCTCCGTGTATGAACCTTCCCTTTTTTCTTTTTGAGATATATACAAGAGTTGTTACATTCTTGTACAGCCACTAGTACGCGTAGCGTTTCGGGCAGGTCCCTGGGATACGATCCCCGCCGCGAAGAATCGTTGTTACAACCAAGTACCCATTTTACTGTTGGGTTAAACATAGGCTACAGTTAAGGATTTGCGCCCAGTAAATCCTCCCCGGCCTGGATACGAACCCATGACAAAGCGCTTGCGGAATGCCAGGTGAGTGTTTTACCACTACACCACGGAGACTGGTGCGAATAGGTCCAATACTGGCAGTGGTTTTTGCTTTTGATTTCGCATATGTGAAGAAATATTTTGGGGTTTTCTTTATTTCTTAAATTGCTTTCTGTTCTTGTTCCCTTTTTTTCAATCTGACACGAATGCTTCAGTCACTGTTCGATTTCTTCAATTGCCCTGTTTAAATTATTCCTTCTTTGTATGGAAAGTCGTGTCTCTTTAAGCATTTCCGTTATTTTTTTTCTTCTTTTTGTAGTGTCGTCTGCGTTCTCTTTCTACGTTGGACCTTTTTCTGGATTTCCTCAAAGGCACATGTTTCAGACAGACTTCATAGGCTTCAGAAGTTTATTTTCTATTCCATGTGAAGGATTTTTATTAGAACATTTTCCCATTGAATGTTTTGTAAGTTTCCTGTTTATTTTCTCCCAATCTATCCTTTTATTATTAAAATTGAATTTATTGAATAGCTCTTCTCGCTTGTTGTTTCTCTTGGGCCTACCACCGTTATTAATGTTAGTTTGCACTTCAATGAGCTTGTGGTCCGAGTACGTAGTGTCTGAGACAGTAATGTCTCTGATTAGCTCCTCATTGTTCGTGAATATCAGGTCCAGCGTGTTTTCGTTCCTAGTTGGTTCTGTAATCTGCTGACTGAGTGAGAATTTGTCACAGAATCTCAGCAGTTCTCTGACCTGTGGTTGGTTATTTCCAGGTTGTCTTCCTGCTATAATGTTATTGTTTACTATTCTCCATTTTAAACTGAGTAGATTGAAGTCTCCAAGGAAGATGATATCTGGTACTGGCTTTGCTAGGTTATCAAGGATATTCTCTATTTTGTGGATCTGTTCAGTGAATTCCTCAACTGTTGCATCTGGCGGTTTGTATATTAGAATAATAATTAGATTTATATTTTCTACCTTGATTCCAAGTACCTCTAACACCTCATTGATCGAGTTCAGGATCAATGAACGTTCAGGATTTGTTGGTTGTTCCGGCAATATTTCTTATGCTTGCTGGGAGGACGTTGAACAACCGCGGACCTCTGATGTTCATACAGTGTTCTCTGATTGTGCCTATGGCACCTCTGCTCTTCACTGGTTCTATTCTGCATTTTCTTCCATATCGTTCACTCCAGTACGTTGTTATTTTACTGTGTAGATTTGGAACCTGTCCCTGCAGTATACCTCTTCAGCCTCCTTCAGCAGTCATGGGGGATGTAAGGTCTGCTCCCTATTGATTTTGTTGAATGTCATTCCTTCGTGTGGTGGTGATGGTGCAGGTGTGGTGGTGGTGTATGGTGTTGCTGTTGACGCTAGTTGCTTGTGGTGTTGCTGGTGTTGTTATATGTCCTTATTGTGATGGTATTGAGCGGTAGTTGGCCAGTTCAGGTAGGAGGTGCTTGTTGCATCAACGTGTGCATTGTTCTTGGTGAAGGAGTGCAGGTGGTTGTGAGAGAGAGCGGCTCTAGCAACACGAGAGAGGAGGGGGGGGGGGAGCCAGTTGGTGGGGGCGGTGAGGCATTTCCCCCACGCTGGGTAACCTTAACTTGATCCCCCTCCTTACTCTGACATTAACCTCCCCTCTGCCAGCCCCCCCCCCCACCACCACCGCCCCTCTCTCACACTCCCCCCCCACCTTGCCTCTTACTAAAATGCTACCGTGATTCCCACAGCGTCTGGTGCAGGCATGAGGTGCACCAGACATGAGGTGCACCAGACATGAGGTGCACCAGGCATGAGGTGCACCAGACATGAGGTGCACCAGACATGAGGTGCACCAGGCATGAGGTGCACCAGACATGAGGTGCACCAGACATGAGGTGCACCAGACATGAGGTGCACCAGACATGAGGTGCACCAGGCATGAGGTGCACCAGACATGAGGTGCACCAGACATGAGGTGCACCAGACATGAGGTGCACCAGACATGAGGTGCACCAGACATGAGGTGCACCAGACATGAGGTGCACCAGACATGAGGTGCACCAGACATGAGGTGCACCAGGCATGAGGTGCACCAGGCATGAGGTGCACCAGGCATGAGGTGCACCAGACATGAGGTGCACCAGGCATGAGGTGCACCAGGCATGAGGTGCACCAGACATGAGGTGCACCAGACATGAGGTGCACCAGGCATGAGGTGCACCAGACATGAGGTGCACCAGACATGAGGTGCACCAGACATGAGGTGCACCAGACATGAGGTGCACCAGACATGAGGTGCACCAGGCATGAGGTGCACCAGGCATGAGGTGCACCAGACATGAGGTGCACCAGACATGAGGTGCACCAGGCATGAGGCGGGAGAGGCTATGCAGGGAATGTAGAGGTGGCGCGTGTCTCTCCAAGTGAGGGAAGATAGGCAGGTGTAGGCAGGAAGGTGAGGCACGTGTGGCACGCAGCTGGCACTGACCTTGGCATTGGGGGCGTGCTGGTGGCCTCACCACGTACCCTACACCACGTACCCTGCACCACGTACCCTGCACCACGTACCCTACACCACGTACTCTGCACCACGTACCCTACACCACATACCCTACACCACGTACCCTACACCACGTACCCTGCACCACGTACCCTACACCACGTACCCTACACCACGTACCCTGCACCACGTACCCTACACCACGTACCCTACACCACGTACCCTACACCACGTACCCTACACCACGTACCCTGCACCACATACCCTGCACCACGTACCCTACACCACGTACCCTACACCACGTACCCTGCACCACGTACCCTACACCACATACCCTACACCATGTACCCTGCACCACGTACCCTACACCACGTACCCTACACCACGTACCCTGCACCACGTACCCTACACCACGTACCCTGCACCACGTACCCTGCACCACGTACCCTACACCACGTACCCTACACCACGTACCCTGCACCACGTACTCTGCACCATGTACCCTACACCACGTACCCTACACCACGTACCCTGCACCACGTACCCTGCACCACGTACCCTACACCACGTACCCTGCACCACGTACCCTACACCACATACCCTACACCACGTACCCTGCACCACGTACCCTACACCACGTACCCTACACAACGTACCCTGCACCACGTACCCTGCACCACGTACCTTACACCACGTACCCTACACCACGTACCCTGCACCACGTACCTTACACCACGTACCCTACACCACGTACCCTGCACCACGTACCCTGCACCACGTACCCTGCACCACGTACCCTACACCACGTACCCTACACCACGTACCCTGCACCACGTACCCTGCACCACGTACCCTACACCACGTACCCTACACCACGTACCCTGCACCACGTACCCTACACCACGTACCCTACACCACGTACCCTGCACCACGTACCCTGCACCACGTACCCTACACCACGTACCCTGCACCACGTACCCTACACCACGTACCCTACACCACGTACCCTACACCACGTACCCTACACCACGTACCCTACACCACGTACCCTACACCACGTACCCTGCACCACGTACCCTACACCACGTACCCTACACCACGTACCCTGCACCACGTACCCTACACCACGTACCTTACACCACGTACCCTACACCACGTACCCTACACCACGTACCCTACACCACGTACCCTACACCACGTACCCTACACCACGTACCCTACACCACGTACCCTCGCCGCTCCCCGCACCTCCCAACCCGTCCTGCCAATAGCGCGTCACATTGTGACGTACACTCCACCTAAGGCCAAAATTGTCGTACTAGAAAATGGTAAAAAATGGCGAAATTGTCGTACTCTCCCGTTTTCTGTTTTTGGTCCTTTGATAGGTTTGGATAAGGTCACTTTTGTACGACGGTTTTTTGACGTTGGGGCACCTTAGGAGGACGGGGTGCTCCCTGTCCGTGCTGGAGACGGCTGTGCGCGCGGGAAAATGTGTTTGTTGTAGTGGAACTTATTCTTCTTGCCTTTATAGTTATATTTGCGGTCCACTTATAGACTATATGTAGAGCGCCACCTGTATAAATTATATCCCCACACCTGGGGACACCACACCCTTACACACCTGTATAGATTATATCCCCACACCTGGGGACACCACATCCTTACACACCTGTATAGATTATGTCCCCACACCTGAGGACACCACACCCTTACACACCTGTATAGATTACATCCTGGTATCCAGATCTCACACTTACCAGATACAATGATGCTAATTTAGCTGTTGTTGTGTTGTTGCTGAGGTGCGGCGGGTGGGAGCGGCACCGACGGGCAGGTGGAGGTGGTCAGTAGGTGGTCCGCGCCTTCACGGCTGGCTCCCCAGGTCAATATTACCCACACTGGTCATAGTGATGGTGTCCCACACACACACACATATTGCACCCTCCAGTCTTTGTTTGTTTTGGTTTAGAATTTGAGTTTGATGCGTATGAGGCTGGTATTAACTGCTGTTTGATTGTGGTTGTAGCTACCTTGGTAGAGGGAAGGAATGGAGTACAAACACCTGTGGCCTTTTCTTCCTTTGATTATAAGTTATAAATATATCTACTGGGCCACGTAACAGCTATGGTGTGTGTGTGGGTGGGTGTGTGTGGGTGGGTGTGTATGGGTGGGTGGGTGGGTGTGGGTGTGGGTGTGTGGGTGGGTGGGTGGGTGTGGGGGTGTGTGTGTGTAGCGAGGGTTGACGCAGATCTGATATTTTTTATTGCCGGAGGTGGCTAGATTATTGTGCACCCCATACTCATGCTGTGAGCGGTAGCGCAAAAGCATTACAGAGGGCAAAAAAGGTCTTTATCAGACTTCATCTTAGATTATTTCATAAACAATTTCATCTATCATTCACACCTTATAGTTACAATGTCAGCTAGTTACAGAAAAGTGCTATTTCAAGAGCTATATATTTACAGTAAGTCATCATACATTAATGGTAGGTCTTATCGCTAATACATAATAGTTTGATCAATGGAGATATTACAGTCATAGGGGAGCTTCTGTTTATTATTAGTCTTCACAATACACTACTTGTTTCTGAATCTCATATGTCGTTTATCTACTGGGAGCGAAATATGGATACAGTGCAAGGATTTCAGGTATTTTATCCATGGTAATAAGATAGGTTGCCATATCATACAGAGTGAGCTTAGATTTATCTCTGGCTCAATTTTACTACAATCCAAGATATAGTGTTCGAGTGTGTGTCCCTGTCTTTGTCCACACACTTTACACTTTACTTCATCTAGATCCCTATACAAGCCGAACTGCCAGAGATACTTGTAGCCAAGTCTTATACGAGCTGTGACAACATCTGTTAGTCTACTGACTTTGTTACTAGCCCCATACACATGTTTTACTTCACACATTTCATTGTGATAAACAATGGAGCTGCTGATTCCAGTTTGCATCGTTCTACTTTCTTCAAATCCATCCAGGAGTTCTCGTCTAATGCCACTTTTAAGGGACCTATTTGATAACTCAATATTCCGTTCAATACTGTCTTTATTTACTGCAACCTTAGCAAGGGCTCACACTTACAACCATGTGGTTGACGACCGGGCCGAGGTGACGCTAAGCCCCGGAAGCACCTCAAGGTAACCTCAAGGTAAGATAAGGGCGTCAACTTAATCATGATCTGTCGCGTGGTCTCGGGCTGCATCTCGGGCGAGCACACAAGGAGTGCCTTGATCTAGAGGTGCTGAGTAGGCACAGTAATGGCAAGATGGCGCCCACCATTCTGGACGTCCAACACCGCTCGGCACATTATCATCGGCGTCCTCGACGATCTGCTTGAAGGACTTTTTGGTTGTGTACCTAACTAACATTTATGTACAGAAGTACCTCTGCTCTTCAACGGGGGTATTCTGCACATCCTGCCATAAGGGGCCTCGTAGCCTGGTGGATAGTGCGCAGGACTCGTAATTCTGTGGCGCAGGTTCGATTCCCGCACGAGGCAGAAACAAATGGGCAAAGTTTCTTTCACCCTGAATGCCCCTGTTACCTAGCAGTAAATAGGTACCTGGGTGTTAGTCAGCTGTCACGGGCTGCTTCCTGGGGGTGGAGGCCTGGTCGAGGACCGGGCCGCGGGGACACTAAAGCCCCGAAATCATCTCAAGATAACAAGATAACCTCAAGATAACCTTCTAGTCTCATGTGCTGTTACCTTCACCACCTTCCCTCTCCTTCACCACCTTCCCTACCCTTCACCACCTTCCCTACCCTTCACCACCTTCCCTACCCTTCACCACCTTCCCTACCCTTCACCTTCAGGCTTGAAACCTTGGGAATGAAGTAAGAAAGTTTGATTGGCTGGGTGGTCGGGTGTCTGCATCTGCTCTCCTGGATGACAGTCTGGTCGGCCTCCTCAAGCACCGCCTCCACTCTAGGACATGTGCTCTCCTGGGTGACAGCCTGCTTGATACTTGGTTGATGGGGTTCTGGGAGTTCTTCTACTCCCCAAGCCCGGCCCGAGGCCAGGCTTGACTTGTGAGAGTTTGGTCCACCAGGCTGTTGCTTGGAGCGGCCCGCAGGCCCACATATACCTGGTTGATGGGGTTCTGGGAGTTCTTCTACTCCCCAAGCCCGGCCTGAGGCCAGGCTTGACTTGTGAGAGTTTGGTCCACCAGGCTGTTGCTTGGAGCGGCCCGCAGGCCCACATATCCACCACAGCCCGGTTGGTCCTGCACTTTTTAGAAAACAATCTGGTTTCCTCTTGAAGATGTCCACGGTTGTTCTGGCAATATTTCTTAGCTCGCTGGGAGGGTGTTGAATAACCGCGGACCTCTGATGTTTATACAGTGTTCTCTGATTGTGCCTATGGCACCTCTGCTCTTCACTGGTTCTATTCTGCATTTTTCTTCCATACCGTTCACTCCAGTACGTTCTTATTTTGCTGTGTAGAAGGGACAACGCAAGTGATTTGAAGAGTACAACCATTGTGATGGGATCCCTGGATTTGAAAGTTCTCGAAATCCGTCCTATAATTTTTCTGGCTGCCGCAATATTTGCTTGGTTATGCTCCCTAAACGTTAGGTCGTCAGACATCATTATTTCCAAATCTTTGACATGCTGTTTTCCTACTATGGACAGATTTGATTGTGTTTTACCCTATATTATTTTTAAGGTCCTCATTTTTGCCGTATCTGGAATTTATCAGTATTAAACATCATGTTATTTTCTGCTGCCCAATCAAAAACTGTATTAATATCTGCGTGTAGTTATTCAATGTCTTCAACAGAGGTAATTTTCATACTGATTTTTGTGTCATCTGCAAAGGATGACACAAAGCTGTGACTTGTATTTTTGTCTATATCTGATATGAGAATAAGGAACAGCAGCGGTGCAAGGACTGTACCTTGAGGTACAAAACTTTTAACTGTGCTTGGACTTGATTTTATTTGATTGATTGTTATTCTCTGTGTTCTGTTTGACAGGAAATTGAGTATTCCGCAATACTCAATTCAAGTACTGAATTGAGGTATTGTTTGCGGTAACAAAATTCAATTTTGTTACCGCAAGTCAAGTTACCTTGACTTGCGGTAACTTGGCCCGACTGACTTTACTACTTGTTGCTTTTCATCCTTTATCACCCAGGTTGTCTATTTTAACCACTTGGGCTGAACGGTAGAACGACAATCTCGCTTCATGTAAGTCGGCGTTCGATCCCCAATCGTCCAAGTGGTTGAGCACCATTCCTCCGCCCTCCCCTCCGTCCCATCCCAAATCTTTATCTTGACCCCTTCCATGTGCTATAGAGTCGTAAAATGGCTTGGCGCCTTCTCCTGATACGTCCCTTGCCTTCCGTGCATGAGCCTCAACCACCAAACAGGTCGTCAGCAGCTTAAGACTGGAATTAAGGGTTGTTCTTTATCGCCTTAATACAAGCATACACGCCATCAGTGGAGGGTCATTTACGGTGTGCTGAGACCTGGCGCCGTCGACATCGTGGCGGACAACTACACACCCCACAGTGGTCTTGATGAAGCCCCGCCCACTACGTAACTAACTTGCGTAGTATAAAATTCTCAGTACGTTGATTACAGTTCATTCAGACAGAAACGGATATCATTACTGTACTTGATACTAAATATCGAAGTGGTCAGGATTTTAGATGAGTAATTAACGTTAAAAGTGACACGCCACTTAAATCATTTAGATGGACCTCTCTTTATACCCCTGCAAGTTCAATCTTCGTGTACTCGCCTAGCTGTGCTTGCGGGGATTGAGCTTCGGTTCTTTGGTCCCGTCTCTCAAAGTTTCAAACTCTTGTGATTGAGTTGACAAAGTCAACTGTGGCGTGTTGCGATAGAGAGCGGCGCTAACTCAAAAAACAAACACACACACACACACACACACACACACACACACACACACACACACACACACACACACACACACACACACACACACACACACACACACACAAAGGCACTTTGCTTGCCACTCTCCATATTGTATAGTAAGTCACTGGAGACGGGAGACCTAACAGAAATATGGAAGACGGCGAATGTGGTCCCAATATACAAAAAGGGCGACAGGCAAGAGGCACTGAACTACAGGCCAGTGTCCTTAACTTGTATACCATGCAAGGTGATGGAGAAGATTGTGAGAAAAAACCTAGTAACACATCTGGAGAGAAGAGACTTCGTGACAACCCATCAACATGGGTTCAGGGAGGGTAAATCTTGCCTTACAGGCTTGATAGAATTCTACGATCAGGTGACAAAGATTAAGCAAGAAAGAGAGGGCTGGGCGGACTGCATTTTCTTGGATTGTCGGAAAGCCTTTGACACAGTACCGCATAAGAGGCTGGTACATAAGCTGGAGAGACAGGCAGGTGTAGCTGGTAAGGTGCTCCAGTGGATAAGGGAGTACCTAAGCAATAGGAAGCAGAGAGTTACGGTAAGGGGTGAGACCTCCGATTGGCGTGAAGTCACCAGTGGAGTCCCACAGGGCTCTGTACTCGGTCCTATCTTGTTTCTGATATATGTAAATGATCTCCCGGAGGGTATCGATTCATTTCTCTCAATGTTTGCGGACGATGCCAAAATTATGAGAAGGATTAAAACAGAAGAGGACTGAGGCTTCAAGAAGACCTAGACAAGCTGAAGGAATGGTCGAACAAATGGTTGTTAGGGTTTAACCCAACCAAATGTAATGTAATGAAGATAGGTGTAGGGAGCAGGAGGCCAGATACAAGGTATCATCTGGGACAGGAAATTCTTCAGGAGTCAGAGAAAGAAAAAGACTTGGGGGTTGATATCATGCCAGACCTGTCTCCTGCAGCACATATCAAGAGGATAACATCAGCGGCATATGCCAGGCTGGCCAACATACGAACGGCATTCAGAAACTTGTGTAAAGAATCATTCAGAACTTTGTATACCACATATGTCAGGCCAATCCTGGAGTATGCAGCCCCAGCATGGAGTCCATATCTAGTCAAGGATAAGACTAAACTGGAAAAGGTTCAAAGGTTTGCCACCAGACTAGTGCCCGAGCTGAGAGGTATGAGCTACGAGGAGAGACTACGGGAATTAAACCTCACTTCGCTGGAAGACAGAAGAGTTAGGGGGGACATGATCACCACATTTAAGATTCTGAAGGGAATTGATAGGGTAGATAAAGACAGGCTATTTAACACAAGGGGCACACGCACACGGGGACACAGGTGGAAACTGAGTGCCCAAATGAGCCACAGAGATATTAGAAAGAACTTTTTTAGTGTCAGATGGTTGACAAATGGAATGCATTAGGAAGTGATGTGGTGGAGGCTGACTCCATACACAGCTTCAAGTGTAGATATGATAGAGCCCAATAGGCTCAGGAATCTGTACACCAGTTGATTGACAGTTGAGAGGCGGGACCAAAGAGCCAAAGCTCAACCCCCGCAAGCACAATTAGGTGAGTACACACACACACCCCCCGCCCACCCACCCCATGCATGTCCCTAACCTGCATACCATGCAAGCTGATGGAGAAGATTGTGCGAAGAAAGCTAGTGGAGCACCTGGAGCGAAAGAACTTTGTAACACAGCATCAACATGGATTCAGGGATGGCAGGTCCTGCCTCACAGGGTTACTTGAATTCTACGACCAGGCAACAAAAATAAGGCAAGAAAGAGAAGGGTGGGCAGACTGCATATTTTTGGATTGTCAGAAAGCCTTTGATACAGTGCCACACAAGAGGCTAGTGAAAAAGCTGGAGATGCAGGCTGGAGTGAAAGGGAAGGTACTCCGTTGGATACAGGAGTACCTAAGCAACAGGAGACAACGAGTCAGTTTGAGGGGTGAGGTCTCAGATTGGCGAGACGTTACGAGTGGAGTCCCGCAGGGGTCAGTCCTTGGACCTATACTGTTTCTGATATATGTAAATGATCTCCCAGAGGGTATAGAATCGTTTCTCTCAATGTTTGCCGATGATACAAAAATTGTGAGGAGGATTGAAACGGAGGACGATAGTAGGAGGCTACAAGATGACCTAGACAGACTGAGTGAATGGTCCAACAAATGGCTGTTGAAGTTCAACCCGAGTAAATGCAAAGTAATGAAACTAGGCAGTGGAAATAGGAGGCCAGACACAGGATACAGAATAGGGGGTGAAGTACTTAATGAAACTAACAGAGAGAAAGATCTAGGAGTTGATATCACACCAAACCTGTCTCCTGAAGCCCACATAAAAAGAATAACGTCTGCGGCATATGCGAGGCTGGCTAACATCAGAACAGCGTTCAGGAACCTGTGTAAGGAATCATTCAGAATCTTGTACACCACATATGTAAGACCAATCCTGGAGTATGCGGCCCCAGCATGGAGCCCGTACCTTGTCAAGCACAAGACGAAGCTGGAAAAAGTCCAAAGGTATGCCACTAGACTAGTCCCAGAACT
>WNGS01000689.1:26419-46416 GCA_020271785.1 Procambarus virginalis | reverse complement strand
CCGGATTGCCTCCTTTATGGACTGGCGAAACTCTTGCTTTTTTGAGGATATCAGGGAAGGTGTGACACTCTATAGATTTGTTGAACAGTAGGGCTATGGGTGGGGCAAGGGCATGGGAGGCTATCTTGTATACAATGGACGGAGTTTCAGTGGTGTTCCCTGCCTTGGTTTTTAGAGAGTGTATGATGGACACAACATCTGCTGGGCTGATTGGTGAAAGGAGTAGAGAGTTTGGATAGCGCCTGAGAGATATGTGTTAATATGTGTCTGAGTCTGTGGGATTTTTCTGGCAAGATTAGCACCAACCGATGAAAAGAAACTATTAAATTCATTTGCCATTTCTAAATCATTTGACGGTTGTTATAAAAATGGTGGGGTTGCTTTGGGGGACTGGTACTATTAAGGGGTAAGGGTAAGTAGAATACAGAGGTATCAAATATTGGAGAACTAAAAGGCCCGGCCCCCAAAGTAAAATATCCAAAATAATAAATGCTTGCTACTAAAACCGGTTAGTCTAGGAATAGATTATTGTACTCCCACACAGGAACAAGGGATACTCTGTTCAAACTTACTATTTTATTAACCCCTTAACACCCCCCATACACAATCTCACCTATAACAATTTAATACTAACTTTACAACACAATCTTACGTTAAAAGCCTTGGTCCACATAGGCAGGATACAAGTTTTTACACTGAAAGCAAGCTTATATTGAATTTTGTAACTAGCTCATCAAGATACAATCTTGCTTAGCTAAATGAATTGTGGGGTTCAGTCCTGAGCCATTTGTGCCTCTGTAACCCTTTCACTACCGCCCACAAGATGGGTATGGGTGCATAATAAATGAACTAAACTAACTAAGCAAGCTAGGGTAAAGCTCTACTACAAAACACTTGAGGTAGTCAGCTTAGGTTAGGGAACCACGTGTTACACTGGGACACCCGTTAGCATAACAGGTAAGATAAACTTAAAAACACTTACTACACCCCAAGTATACTACTCTACTCATAGAACGATAGGTATGCCAGGCATATACAAAAATGAGTTATGGAGTACTTAACCAAACTAAGTCACAGAAATAAAGAATTAAGAGGAAGGAGAAACACGTCCAAGCACCACAGTCAGCCAGCAGAGAAGGCCGCCTCAGTCTCCAGCAGCCTGCAGCATGCGTGTGGTGCCGGGAAGAGCCCAATTGATCATACAGCTATAGACATTAAAACATCTTCCCCTTATGCCTCATATTGCTACTTTCCTCATTCTATGGGTAGTTAAACTTATAACAATGTTACTTAATCCACATATTTGTGTAAGAACATCCTCCCTGGTAACTGCTAAACTCGTCAACTTGTCCTCGTCCCCACCACATAGACGTGTTCGGCTGAGGCATATTGTTAAGTCCTCTTTAGTAAATACAGATACAAATATTTGTTAAAAATACACTCTCTCCTCATCACTATCTGTTATTGACCTGTCTCAGTTTTTAATGGACCTATCCTTTCCCTAGTCTTAGTTCGATATAACTGAAAAACCCTTTAGGATTTGTCTTTGCTTGCCCTGCTATACGAACTTCATAGTTTCTTTTTGCTTTCCTTATCTCTTTTTAACATTTCTAACCAGTTGTACGAATTCCTGGTCTAAAGTGACCTCCCATTTTTAATCCTTTGTACCAAGCTCTCTTTTTACCTATAAGGTTCTTCAAATTCTTTGTTATCCACTTTGGGTCATTAGTAATCGATCTATTCAATTTGTGTGGTATACTACGTTCCTGTGCTTTGTTTAGAATATTCTTAAATAAGTTATATATTGAATCCACATCGAAATCCCCATTTACATCACCTATCGCTGGGTTCATGTCTCGCTCCAAGACCGGCCCACACCCCATACCCAAGACTTTCCAATCAATTTGACCCAAAAAATTTCTTAGGCTATTAAAATCAGCTTTTCGAAAATCTGGCACTTTAACAGAATTTTCTCCTACAGGTCTATTCCATTCTATGCTAAATCTGATTTCTTTGTGATCACTGTTCCCTAGCTCACTCCCTATTTCGATGTCATTAATTTGTGTTTCCCTGTTAGTTAACACTAAATCTAAAATATTATTTTCCCGTGTTGGTTCCTTAATGTGTTGCGTAAGAAAGCAATCGTCAATTAATTCTAGAAAATCTTCTGCTTCACTATTCCCTGTTTTGTTCAACCAGTTTATTCCACTCAAATTAAAGTCACCCATGACATAAATACTGTTAGATCTAGATGCCCTAGATATTTCATCCCATAGATGCTTTGCTTCCATTCTGTCTCAATTTGGTGGCCTATATATAACTCCTATTATAATATTATTTGCTTTTTCGTTTAATTCTATCCAAATAGTTTCTGTGTGTGGCTCAGTTTTGATTCCCTCTTTGAGACTACATTTCAAATTGTCCCTAACGTATATGGCTACAACACCTCCTCGTCTAATATATTTATTGTGTGAAATAGTTTAAATCCATTTATTTGATATTCAGATAATAGTTCTCTATTATCTACATTCATCCACGTTTCGGTAAGTGCAATAATATCTATTTTTTCTGTGCAGACAAGAGCATTTAATTCGTTAATTTTATTTCTTAGACTCCTACTGTTAGTGTAATATACCCTAAGTGAATAGTTATTTTGAGGCCCTTCTCTTTCCCTGATCATTTTGCCAATTCCTTTCTCCCACAAACACATACTTTTATTACCTCCTTCCTCCAAATCAATTCCAATAACTCTATTTACTAACAATTTAAACCCAAACAAACACCTCTAACCACTTCTTCCAGCGAGTTCGCAACAGCAACAACCCCAGCTCTCGATAGATGCACCCCATCACGAGCATACATTTCATTCCTTCCATAGAAGTGTTCCCAGTTATCAATGAAAGATATTGCATTTGATTTGCAATATTTTTCCAGCCGGCAATTGACACCAAGTGCCCTCGACATCCATACATTTCCCACTCCCTTTCTTGGAAGAATGCCACATATGGTCGAGATTCCTCCCTTGCTCCTAACTAATTCAATGGCTGTCCTGAATCTCTGTATTAGTTCCTCACTCCTAACTCTTCCAACATCATTACCCCCTGCACTAATACAAATAATGGGATTGTTCCCATTTCCCTTCATAATATCATTCATGTTTCCAACAATATCACCAATTCCAGCTCCCGGATAGCACACCCTTAACCTGTTACCCCTATCTCTGGCACAAAACGTTCTGTCTAAATATCTCACCTGAGAATCTCCCACAACCAAAATTCGCTTCGATTCTCCCTTTTCCTTTCGAGCAGTTTGAGGGACCTGCGTTTCAATGCTCCTCGTTGCTTTGCCTATGGCTCCTCGTTGAGCAACAGGTTCACCACAGCACTCGTCCTCTAACACATCAAATGCGTTAGAAGTCCTTAGGCTAGGTGTCGGTTTTGCCAAGGTCTTCATAAGACCCCTGTCTTTTACCACTTGCCAAGACGAGGTCTCCTCCTTTGTTTCTTCCTGACGTTGCTTCAGCTGTCGTACCTCCTCCCGCAGCGAATCCAGCTCCGTCCTCAGAGCTCCAACAAGATCCACCAGTTCTTTTACTAATCCTTCCATTATTGCTGTAATAATATTACTACAATCGGAGCTCCAGCTAACACAACCTCTCACTGTGAGGGGCTGTTCAGCAGGTACCCAACTAACACTGTCCAGCAGGTACCCAAGTAAGACTGCCCAGCAGGTACACAACTAACACTGTCTGGCAGGTACCCAAATAACACTCTCCCGCAGGTACACAACTAACACTGTCCAGCAGGTACCCAACTAAGGCTGTTCGGCAGGTAACAAACAAACACTGTCCAGCAGGTACACAACTAAGACTGTCCAGCAGGTGCCCAACTAACACTGTTCAGCAGATACCCAACTAACACTGTCCAGCAGGTACCCAACTAATACTGTCCAGCAGGTACACAAGTAAGACTGTCCAGCAGGTACCCAACTAACATTGTCCAGCAGATACCCAACTAACATTGTCCAGCAGGTGCCCAACTAACACTGTCCAGAAGGTACCTAAATAAGGCTGTTCAGCAGGTACCCAACTAACACTGTCCAGCAGGTACCCAACTAACACTGTTCATCGGGTAACCAACTAACTCTGTCCAGCAGGTACCCAACTGACACTATGCAGCAGATACCCAACAAAGTCTGTCCAGCAGGTATCCAACTAAGACCGTCCAGCAGATTCCCAACTAACACTGTTCAGCAGGTACCCAACTAACTCTGTTCAGCAGGTACCCAACTAACACCGTTCAACAGTTACCCAACTACCAATGTCCAGCAGGTACCCAACTAAGACTGTCCAGCAGGTACACAACTAACACTGTCCAGCAGGTACCCAACTAACACCATCCAGCAGGTACACAACTAAGACTCTCCATCAGGTACCAAACTAAGTCTGTCCAGCAGGTACACAACAAACACTATCCAGCATGTGCCCAACTAAAGCTGTTCAGCAGGCACCCATCTAACACTGTTCACCAGGTACCCAACTAACACTGTTCAGCAGGTACCCAACTAACACTTTCCAGCAGGTACCCAGCTAAGTCTGTCCATCAGGTACCAAACTAAGTCTGTCCAGCAGGTACACAACTAACACTTTCCAGCATGTGCCGAACTAAGGCTGTTCAGCAGGACCCCATCTAACACTGTTCACCAGGTACCCAACTAACACTGTTCATCAGGTACCCAACTAACACTGTCCAGCTGGTACCCAACTAAGACTGTCCAGCAGGTACCCAACTAACACTGTCCAGCAGGTACCCAAATAAGGCTGTTCAGCAGGTACCTAACTAACACTGTCCAGCAGGTACCCAACTAACACTGTTCATCGGGTTACCAACTAACACTGTCCAGGAGGTACCCAACTGACACTGTCCAGCAGGTACCCAACTAAGACTGCCCAGCAGATACACAACTAACACTGTCCAGCAGGTACCCAAATAACACTATCCCGCAGGTACACAACTAACACTGTCCAGCAGTTTCCCAACAAAGGCGGTTCAGTAGGTACCCAACTAACACTGTTCAGCAGGTACCAAACTAAAACTGTCCAGCAGGTATCCAACTAAGGCTATTTAACAGGGGCCCAACTAAGACTGATCAGCAGGTAACATATTAACACTCTCCAGCAGGTGCAAAAGCAAATGTAACGTAATGAAGATAGGGGTAGGAAGCCGGAGACCAGATACAAGGTACCATTTGGGAGATGAAATCCTTCAAGAGTCAGAGAGAGAGAAAGACCTGGGGGTTGATATCACGCCAGACCTGTCCCCTGAATCTCATATCAAGAGGATAACATCAGCAGCATATGCCAGGTTGGCTAACATAAGAACGGCCTTTAAAAACTTGTGTAAGGAATCTATCAGAACATTATATACCACATATGTCAGACCAATCCTGGAGTATGCGGCTCCAGCATGGAGTCCCTATCTAGTCAAGCATAAGACTAAACTGGAAAAGGTTCAAAGGTTTGCCACCAGACTAGTACCCGAGCTGAGAGGTATGAGCTACGAGGAGCGACTGCAGGAATTAAACCTCACTTCGTTGGAAGACAGAAGAGTTAGGGGGGACATGATCACCACATTCAAGATTCTCAGGGGAATCGACAGGGTTGATAAAGACAGGCTGTTTAACACAAGGGACACACGCACTAGGGGACACAGGTGGAAACTGAGTGCCCAAATGAGCCACAGAGATATTAGAAAGAACTTTTTTAGTGTCAGAGTGGTTGACAAATGGAATGCATTAGGAAGCGATGTGGTGGAAGCTGACTCCATACACAGTTTCAAGTGTAGATATGATAGAGCCCAATAGGCTCATGAAACTGTACACCTGTTGATTGACGGTTGAGAGGCGGGACCAAAGAGGCAGAGCTCAACCCCCGCAAGCACAACTAGGTGAGTACAACTAGGTGAGTACACAACTAACACTGTCCAGCAGGTACCCAACTAACAATGTCCAGCAGGTACCCAACTAACACTATTCAGGAGGTACCAAACTAACACTGTTCATCAGGTAACCAACTAACACTATAGAGCAGGTTCCTAAATAAAGCTGTTCAGCAGGTACCCAACTAATACAGTCCAGCAGGTACCCGACTAACACTCTTAATCGGGTAACCAACTAACTCTGTCCAGCTGGTACCCAACTGACACTGTCCAGCAGATACCCAACTAAGTCTGTCCATCGGGTACCCAACTAAGAGTGTCCAGCAGGTACCCAACTAAGACCGTCCAGCAGGTACACAACTAACACTGTCCAGCAGATACCCAATTAACATTGTTCAGCAGGTACCCAACAAACACTGTCCTTCAGGTACTCAACTAACACCTGTCCAGCAGGTACCCAACTAACACTGTCCAGCAGATACCCAACTTAGACTGTCCATCAGGTACCAAACTAAGTCTGTCCATCGGGTACCCAACTAAGACTGTCCAACAGGTAACCTACTAAGTCTGTCCAGCAGGTACACAACTAACACTGTCCAGCAGATACCTAACTAACACAGTCCAACAGGTACCCAACTAACACTGTCCAGCAGGTACCCAACTAACACCTGTCCAGCAGGTACCCAACTAACACTGTCCAGCAGGTACCCAACTAACACTGTTCAGCAGGTACCCAACTAACACTGTTCATCAGGAAACCAACTAACACTGTCCCGCAGGTACCCAACTGACACTGTCCAGCGGATACCCAACTATCTTGGGTATCATGGTTCGGTCTTGGAGCGAGACATGAACCCAGCGATGGGTGATGTAAATGGGGATTTCGATGTAGATTCAATTTATAACGTATTTAAGAATATTCTAAACAAAGCACAGGAACGTAGTATACCACACAAATTGAATAGATCGATTACTAATGACCCAAAGTGGATAACAAAGAATTTGAAGAATCTTATAGGTAAAAAGAGAGCTTGGTACAAGAGGATTAAAAATGGGGAGGTCACTTTAGAACAGGAATTCGTACAACTAGTTAGAAATGTTAAAAAAGAGATAAGGAAAGCAAAAAGAAACTATGAAGTTCGTATAGCAGGGCAAGCAAAGACAAATCCTAAAGGGTTTTTTCAGTTATATCGAACTAAGACTAGGGAAAGGATAGGTCCATTAAAAACTGAGACAGGTCAAATAACAGATAGTGATGAAGAGATGAGTAGTATTTTTAATAAATATTTGTATCTGTATTTACTAAAGAGGAACTTAACAATATGCCTTCAGCCCAACAAGTCTATGTGGGTGGGGACGAGGACAGGTTGACGAGTTTAGCAGTTACCAGGGAGGATGTTATTATTAAACAAATAGTAAAACTCAAACCAAACAAATCCCAGGGCCGGATGAAGTGTTTGCCAGAGTGCTGAAAGAATGCAAAGAGGAGCTTTGTGACCCACTGTCAATCATATTTAATAAATCAATAGAGTCAGGCACAGTGCCAGAGTTTTGGAAAGTTGCTAATGTGATACCAGTTTTAAGAAAGGAGATAGATCACTTGCGTCTAACTATCGACCAATTAGCTTAACGTCTATTGTGGGAAAGTTACTCGAATCTATAATAGCAAATAAAATTCGTCTTCATCTTGAAAAACATAAATTAATAATTGAGTCGCAACATGGTTTTACAAATGGCCGTTCATGTTTAACAAATTTGTTATCTTTTTATTCTAGCATAGTTGAGGCAGTTGATAGTGGTAAGGATTGTGATGTTGTGTACCTTGACTTTAGCAAAGCTTTCGATACAGTGCCACATGAAAGACTGATTAAAAAGATAGAGGCTCATGGTATTGGGGGTGCTATATTAAGCTGGATTAGGGCATGGCTATACCAAAGGAAACAGAGAGTTAGTATAAATGGAGTCAAGTCAGAGTGGGAAAATGTTGTAAGTGGAGTGCCTCAAGGCTCTGTCTTGGGACCTCTGTTGTTTATAATATATATAAATGATTTAGATTCAGGTTTGAGTAGCAACATTTGCAAATTTGCCGATGATACGAAAATCGGTAGGGAATTAATTCGGAGGAGGACTCACTATCACTTCAAGTTGATCTAGATAGGGTTTTGAAATGGTCAAAGGACTGGCAGATGCAGTTTAATGCTGATAATGTAAAGTTCTGAAGCTAGGTAATGATGATAGAGTTACAAGATACGAGCTAGATGGTGTTGAGATTGCGAAGTCGGATTGCGAAAGGGATCTGGGAGTTATAATTAGTAAGAATTTAAAACAAAAGGATCAATGCATAAATGTTCGTAATAAGGCAAATAGGACACTCGGATTTATTAATCGCAGCGTAAGTAACAAGACACCTGGTGTGGTTCTCAAGCTATATCTTGCTCTGGTTAGGCCCCATTTAGATTATGCAGTTCAGTTTTGGTCGCCATATTATAGAATGGATATAAATTCACTTGAACGTGTCCAGCGTAGGATGACTAAGTTAATTCCCCAAATTAGAAATCTTTCATATGAAGAAAATTAACAAAGCTTAATTTGCATTCACTGGAAAGGCGAAGAGTTAGGGGTGACATGATAGAGGTTTACAAGTGGATGAATGGACATAACAAAGGGGATATTAATAGGGTATTGAAAGTATCAACACAGGACAGAACGCGAAACAATGGGTATAAATTGGATAAGTTTAGATTAGGAAAGACTTGGGTAAATACTGGTTCAGTAACAGGTTGTTGATTTGTGGAACCAATTGCCGCGTAACATTGTGGAGGTGGGGTCCCTCGATTGTTTCAAGCATGGGTTGGACATGTATATGAGTGGGATTGGGTGGTTATAAATAGGAGCTGCCTCGTATGGGCCAATAGGCCTTCTGCAGTGCCTTTGTTCTTATGTTCTTATGTTCTATTTCTNTCACATTTATCAACTAAACGCATGTTGATTTTGTAGTCCATCACAAAATCTGTTTTATATATTCTTTGCTTTGTTGTTCTGTTCACCTTGCCACTGTCCACCATTGTACCAGGGTGAATGGTGGTCAGCATGTTCAAATCACGTCTGTCTTTCCACCGCACTGAAAGTATTGCACCACTTTTTCTTACCTCGCAATCACCTGCCTGCATAGCAGTGTCAAACACAGGCATTTCCCTTCGTTTGGCTTTACTGTGCCACACATTCCAGTCTTATTATCAAGCAAGAATTTGGTTAGTAAGGGACTGGTATAATAGTTATCTGTGTACAATATGTGGCCCTTGTTCAGATATGGTGCAAGCAGTGACTTCACCACACTACCTGAGAAGCCATGTTCGTCATTAGCAGGAATGTCTACATTTGTAGCGGAATACAGTTTTATGTGTAACACCATTCCTGATTCACAGTCACAGAGCACAAAGAATTCCAATCCAAATCGGTGGCGTAAGGGGGAATATACCGCTTGAAGGCAGCACGTCCTTTTAAAAGCACAAGGGATTCATCAATAACCAGCTTCTGAGCTGGTACGTAGTAATCTCGGAACTTTCCAATCAGGTCATTTAGCACGTGCCTCACCCTCCAAAGCCTATCATGCTGTCTCTCGTCTGCATTATTTGCAAAATGAAGGCACCATAGAATCAACAGAAATCTGTCTCGGGACATATATTTCCCGAACAATGGTGTTGGAACAGCGTTGTCTTTGCTCCAATAATGTGATATTACGTGTTTCACACAATGTTTCATCAACATAAAAATTTCGAAAAACACATACAGTTCACCTACAGTTGTCACTTTCCAACGCTGTAGTCGAGAAAATTCAGATACCTCCTTTCCTTCAATGAGATCAGCTGCAAGATCGAAACGAGATTGTTCGTTTCGTGAACAATATGTTCCATGAGCGGCTCATCGAAATATGCAGTAAAGAAGTCCATTTCACTCATTTCGTCACCTGTATCAAGGGAAAAGATCTGTAATTCCCACATCTATATTGCCAAAGTCGGGAATTTGTGGAACAAAATCTTCCCCATCACTCCACCCAAATAAACCTGCTGTCTTCCGAGAGCCATTAGCTGCATCACGGCGAGGAATCTGGGGACCATGAGCTGAAGCAGGTCTAGCAACAGTAGGGGCAGAAAGGGTCGATGAGGGAAAAGTATTGGAACATGACTGGATTTGTTCCTCATTGTCGCCATATTGTTCCATGAGGCAGCGCTTGGCTGGACGGGCAGCTGATGCGGCAAAACTTGTACTGGCACTAGCAGGCATGGCAAAACTATTATCCGATTCTACATTACTAAAACCAGAGAATGATTCACCCATTTCAGACTCGTCGATCATATCATAAACTAGCAATGGAACACATGAACTATGTGCTTGGGCGCGAAGTTGTGTTGTGTTGAGTAGTAGCGGGTGACTCTCGTGGCATCCTCACCCTCGTGGCACCAACATGTTCACCCTCACTATCCGTGGTTTCTATGTCCTCAGGCTGTGTATAGTCCTCACCTATATCCGAGTCGTCAATATGAGATTCATCAACGTCTTTGAACAATTCATTGGCTATTTCGTCTTCGGTCAAAGACCCAGATGCTGGGTCGTGATGCGCTCGCCATGGTCTCTGGCCACTAACTAAGGCCTGGGAAACAAAGGAGGCCTGCTCTAGATTTTTTTCAAGATGGTGTCTGTTTACAATCGCCCCCTGGCTACGGTATGGATGACCCCTTTACACCACGGGACATTTGAATCGTGCCTGGCCCCCTTTGACATATATATACGCCATGCGCACGGTGGAACATGTTACTCATGGAGTATATATACACTATGCACAATTTAATGGTTAAATTAACATAATGAATACACTTTACAATACGATTAAATTTGAAACTATTGCGTTTGTTATTGACACTAAATATATCTTAGAAGCAAATGGTATTGTTGGCATATGTTCTTGTAGGCATATGTTCTTGAAGGCATATGTACTTGTAGGCCTATGTTCTTGTAGCCATATGTTCTTGAAGGCAAATGTTCTTGTAGGTACATGTTCTTGTAGGCCTATGTTTGTGAATATGATAGTGAAGGTTAAATTACTCATTCTAGTACGATTCTGCTCTTTATTGATTTCCTTCGAGAATTGGGAAGGAAGTTAATAAACTATATAACTCTCCAAACATCACTTGCACTTTCAATGGACTGGAGGCCATGTGTCGCTTAAAAGGCAGAATGAATATGAATGAAAATAGGCAGAAGTGGTAATACATAATCAAGATAGGATGTAGAGAAACGACGTGTTTGTTATGCTGTACAAATGCCAACCTCACGCACAAAGACACATCCGTCCACTTCGGGCTCACCATAGTCCTCGCTACTTGGAACTTTTTGTTCCAGATAGCGAATCTTAAAAAAAAAACAGCAACGGACACATCCAAACACAAACACAAGCATACTCTACTCTTCACACACACACACACAAAGATTATAACAAATATTTGTAAATGTGCGATGTTTATCTAAACGAATGCCCAAGATGGCCCGCCCCACCATCTTAGAAGATGTCAAACATATTTTAAATTCCATTCTTTTTATGAGAAGGTGGCGTTTAAAACGTAATTTCACTTTGTAACATTACTGACATTCATAGAACCTTTTGTATTTGTGATGGCAAGGACCCAGGCGCTCTCTCTCTCTTTTACAATGTCATGTAAATGAATAAATTATTACTGTAATTACATTGGCTGGAGGCATAGCGCTACTGGTAGTTGTAATTTCGTTTTGTTTTACTTTTACAGGCCACTACACCGTGCAACTACACAGGATACTACACCACTCCACTGCACACCACTACACAACGCTACTACACGCCATTATACCAGGCTACTACACCAGGCTACTAACCACGCATCTACAGCAGGCTACTACACCACCCCACAACACCAGGCTACTACACCACCCCACAACACCAGGCTACTACACCACCCCACAACACCAGCTACTACACCACCCCACAACACCAGGCTACTACACCACCCCACAACACCAGGCTACTACACCACCCCACAACACCAGGCTACTACACCAGGCTACTACACCACGCCACACACTTCACCACGCACTTACCACACCACTTCACCATGCCACTTCACCACGCCTACACTACACCATGCCACTACACCACGCCACTACTCCAGGCTACTACACCATGGTACTACAGCACGCCACTATTCCAGGCTACTACTTGCCACTACACCATGCCACTACACCAGGCTACTACATCACGCTACTACACCAGGCTGCTACACCAGGCTACTATACGCTACTACACCAGGCTATTACATGCTACTACACCACACCACTACACCAGGCTACTACACCATCCTACTACACCAGCCTACACACCAGCCTACTACACCATGCCACTACAAGCTACTACACCATGGTACTACACCACATCACTACACCACATCACTACACCATGCAACTACACCAGGCTACTACACGCCACTATACCAGGCTACTACACCACGCAACTACACCAGGATACTACACCAGGCTACTAACCACGCCACTACACTAGCTTCTACACCACGCCACAACACCAGGCTACTACACCATGCCACAACACCAGGCAATTACACCAGGCTACTAACCATGCAACTACACCAGGCTACTACACCACGCCACTACACCACGCCACTACACCAGGCTACTACAACCATGCCACAACACCAGGCTACTACACCAGGCTACTACACCACGCCTCTACACTACACCCGCGCCACTGCACCATGCCACTTCACCACATCACTACACTACAACATTCCCTACACCACACCACTACACCAGCAACTACACCTTGGTACTAAAGCACGCCACTATTCCAGCTACTACATGCCATTACACCACACCACTACACCAGACTACTAAACCAGACTTATTCACCAGGCTACTACACCAGGCTACTTCACATGCCACTAAACCATGCCAATACACCACACAACGACACCAGGCTACTACACCACGCACCTGCACACCACTACACCACGCTACTACACGCCATTATACCAGGGCTACTACACCACGCTACTACACCACGCTACTAACCACGCCACTACACCAGGCTACTACACCACCCCACAACACCAGGCTACTACGCCAGGCTATTACACCAGGCTATTACACCACGCCACTACACTACACCATGCCACTACACCACGCCACTACTCGAGGCTACTTCACCATGGTACTACAGCACGCCACTATTCCAGGCTACTACTTGCCACTACACATGCCACTACACCAGGCTACTACATCACGCTACTACACCACACCACAACACCAGACTATTACACCAGGCTACTGCATAACGCCACTACACCAGGCTACTACACCACGAAACGACACCACGCTATTACACCAGGCTACTACATAACTCCACTACACCATGCCAATACACCATGCTACTACACCACACCACTACACCAAGCCACTACACCATGCCACTACACCAGGCTACTACACCACGCAACTACACCAGGCTTCTTCACCACACCACTTCACCAGACTACTACACCAGGCTACTACACCTCGCAACTACACCAGGCTACTACACCACACCACTTCACCACGCCACTACACCACGCTACTACACCATGCCCCTACACCAGCCTACTACACCACACCACTACACCAGGCCACTACACCACACCACTACATCAGGTTACTACACCATGCTACTACATTACGCTACTACACCAAGCCAATACACTACGCTAATACAAATGATATATGAATAAAAATGATGAACCCACCTTTATTATGTTGCTTTATTTTACCAAACGTAGAAATATATTTTTATATTTTTACATTTCTATTTTATTCATATATGATCATTTAACTTGAAACACTTCATAAAAGGTGTCACAAAGTTTCAAATTAGGTACAAAAGGGGTCACAAAGTTTTAAATTAGAGTACAAACGGTACCCAACTAAAACTGTTCAGCAGGTACCCAACTAACACTGTCCAGAAGGTACCCGACTAAGACTGTCCAGCAGGTAAACAACTAACACTGTCCAGTAGGTGCCCAACTAACACTATCCAGCAAGAACACAACTAACACTGTCTAGAAGGTACCCATCTGACACTGTCCAGCAGATACCCAAACTAACACTGTCCAGCAGGTACCCAACAAACACTGTTCATCGGGTACCAACTAACATTGTCCAGCAGGTACCCAACTAAGACTGTCCAGCAGGTACCCAACTAAGACTGTTCAGCAGGTACCCAACAAAGACTTTCCAGCAGGTACCCAATAAGACTGTCCAACAGGTACCCAACTAAGCCTGTCCAGCAGGTACACAACTAACACCTGTCCAGCAGGAACCCAACTAAAACTGTCCAGCAGGTACCTAACTAACACTGTTCAGCAGGTACCCAACTTACACTGTTCATCAGGTAACCAACTAACACTTTCCACCAGGTACCAAAATAAGGCTTTACAGCAGGTACCCAACTAACACTGTCCAGTAGGTACCCAACTAACACTGTTCATCGGGTAACCAACTAACACTGTCCAGCAGATACCCAACTGACACTGTCCAGAAGATACCCAAATAAGACTGTCCATCAGGTGCCCAACTAAGACTGTCCAGCAGATATACAACTAAGACTGTCTAGCAGGTACACAACTAACACTGTCCAGCAGATACCCAACTAAGACTGTCCATCAGGTACCCAACTAAGACTGTCCAGCAGGTACACAACTAAGACTGTCCAGCAGGTACAAAATTACACTGTCCAACGGATGCCCAACTAACACTGTTCAGCAGGTACACAACTAACACTGTCCAGCAGGTACCCAACAATGTTCAGCAGGTACCCAACTAACACTTTCCAGCAGGTACCCAACTAATACTGCCCAACAGGTAGCCAACTAACACTGTCCAGCAGATACCCACCTAACACTGTCCAGCAGGTACCCAACAAACACTGTTCATCGGGTAACCAACTAACACTGTCCCGCAGGTACCCAACTAAGAGTGTCCAGCAGGTACCCAACTAAGACTGTTCAGCAGGTACCCAACTAACACTGTCCAGCAGATACTCAACTAAAACTGTCCAACAGGTACCAACTAAGACTGTCCAGCAGGTACACAACTAACACTGTCCAGCAGGTACCCAACTAACACTGTTCAGCAGGTACCCAACTAAGCCTGTCCAGCTGGTACACAACTATCACTGTTCAGCAGGTACCCAAATAACACTATCCAGCAGGTACACAACTAACACTGTCCAGCAGGCACCAACTAAGGCTGTTCATCAGGTACCCAACTAACACTGTCCAGCAGGCACCCAACTAACACCTGTTCAGCAGGTACCCAACTAACACTGTCCAGCAGGTACCCAACTAACACTGTTCAGCAGATACCCAACTAACACTGTCATCAGGTAACCAACTAACACTTTCCAGCAGGTACCAAAATAAGGCTTTAGAGCAGCTACACAACTAACACTGTCCAGAAGGTAACCAACTAACACTGTTCATCGGGTAACCAACTAACACTGTCCAGCAGGTACCCACTGACACTGTCCAGAAGATACCCAAATAAGACTGTCCATCAGGTACCCAACTAAGACTGTCTAGCAGGTATACAACTAAGACTGTCTAGCAGGGACACAACTAACACTGTCCATCAGGTACCCAACTAAGACTGTCCAGCAGGTACCCAACTAACACTTTCCAGCAGGTACAAAACTAACACTGTCCAGAAGATACCCAACTAACACTGTTCAGCAGGTACCCAACTAACACTGTCCAGCAGGTACCCAACTAACATTGTCCAGCAGGTACCCAACTGAACTGACCAGAAGGTACCTAACTAACACCTGTCCAGCAGGTACCCAACTAAACAGTCCAGCAGGTACCCAACTAACGCTATTCAGCAGGTTCCCAACTAACACTGTTCATCAGGTAACCAACTAACACTATCCAGCAGGTACCCAACTAAGGCTGTCCAGCAGATACCCAACTAAGACTGTCCAGCAGGTACCCAACTAAGACTGTCCACGAGGTACCCAACTAAGACTGTCCAGCAGGTACACAACTAACACTGTCCAGCAGATACCCAACTACCACTGTTCAGCAGGTACCCAACTAACACTGTCCAGTAGGTACCCAACTAACACTGTTCAGCAGGTACCCAACTAACACTTTCCAGCAGGTACCCAACTAATACTGTCCAGCAGGTAGCCAACTAACACTGTCCAGCAGGTTTCCACCTAACACTGTCCAGCAGGTACCCAACAAACACTGTTCATCGGGTAACCAACTAACACTGTCCAGCAGGTACCCAACTAAGAGTGTCCAGCAGGTACCCAATTAAGACTGTTCAGCAGGTACCCAACTAAGACTGTCCAGCAGGTACCCAACTAAGACTGTCCAGCAGGTACACAACTAACACTATCCAGCAGGTACCCAACTAACACTGTTCAGCGGGTAACCAACTAACACTGTCCAGCAGGTACGCAACTGACACTTTCCAGCAGATACACCACTAAGACTGCCCATCAGGTACCCAACTAAGACTTTCTAGCAGGTTCCCAACTAACACTGTCCAGCAGGAACCCAACTAACACTGTTCAGCAGGTACCCAACTAACACTGTCCAACAGGTACCCAACTAACACCTGTCCAGCAGGTACCCAACTAACACTGTCCAGCAGGTACCCAACTAGCACTGTTCATCACGTACCTTGACGTAACCAACTAACACTGTCCATCAGGTACCCAAATAAGTTTGTTTAGCAGGTACCTAACTAACATAAGAACATAAGAACAAAGGCAACTGCAGAAGGCCTATTGGCCCATACGAGGCAGCTCCTATTTATAACCACCCTATCCCGCTCATATACATGTCCAACCCAAGCTTGAAACAATCGAGGGACCCCACCTCCACAATGTTACGCAGCAGTTGGTTCCACAAATCAACAACATCCTGTTACTGAACCAGTATTTACCCAAGTCTTTTCTAAATCTAAACTTATCTAATTTATACCCATTGTTTCGTGTTCTGTCTTGTGTTGATACTTTTAATACCCCTATTAATATACCCTTTGTTATGTCCATTCATCCACTCTATCATGTCACCCCTAATTCTTTGCCTTTCCAGTGAGTGCAACTTAAGCTTAGTTAATCTTTCTTCATATGAAAGATTTCTAATTTGGGGAATTAACTTAGTCATCCTACGCTGGACACGTTCAAGTGAGTTTATATCCTTTCTATAATATGGCGACCAAAACTGAACTGCATAATCTAAATGGGGCCTAACTAGAGCAAGATATAGCTTGAGAACCACACCAGGTGTCTTGTTACTAATGCTGCGATTAATAAATCCGAGTGTCCGATTTGCCTTATTACGAACATTCATGCATTGATCCTTTTGTTTTAAATTCTTACTAATATAACTCCCAGATCCCTTTCGCAATCCGACTTCGCAATCTCAACACCATCTAGCTCGTATCTTGTAACTCTATCATCATTACCTAGCCTCAGAACTTTACATTTATCAGCATTAAACTGCATCTGCCAGTCCTTTGACCATTTCAAACCCCTATCTAGATCAACTTGAAGTGATAGTGAGTCCTCCTCCGAATTAATTTCCCTACCGATTTTCGTATCATCGGCAATTTGCAAATGTTGCTACTCAAACCTGAATCTAAATCATTTATATATATTATAAACAACAGAGTCCCAGGACAGAGCCTTGAGGCACTCCACTTACAACATTTTCCCACTCTGACTTGACTCCATTTATACTAACTCTCTGTTTCCTTTGGTATAGCCATGCCCTAATCCAGCTTAATATAGCACCCCCAATACCATGAGCCTCTATCTTTTTAATCAGTCTTTCATGTGGCACTGTATCAAAAGCTTTGCTAAAGTCAAGGTACACAACATCACAATCCTTACCACTATCAACTGCCTCAACTATGCTAGAATAAAAAGATAACAAATTTGTTAAACATGAACGGCCATTTATAAACCATGTTGCGACTCAATTATTAATTTATGTTTTTCAAGATGAAGACGAATTTTATTTGCTATATAGATTCGAGTAACTTTCCCACAATAGACGTTAGGCTAATTGGTCGATAGTTAGACGCAAGTGATCTATCTCCTTTCTTAAAAACTGGTATCACATTAGCAACTTTCCAAAACTCTGGCACTCTGCCTGACTCTATTGATTTATTAAATATGATTGACAGTGGGTCACAAAGCTCCTCTTTGCATTCTTTCAGCACCCTGGCAAACACTTCATCCGGCCCTGGGGATTTGTTTGGTTTGAGTTTTACTATTTGTTTAAGAACATCCTCCCTGGTAACTGCTAAACTCGTCAACCTGTCCTCGTCCCCACCCACATAGACATGTTCGGCTGAAGGCATATTGTTAAGTTCCTCTTTAGTAAATACAGATACAAAATATTTGTTAAAAATACTACTCATCTCTTCATCACTATCTGTTATTTGACCTGTCTCAGTTTTAATGGACCTATCCTTTCCCTAGTCTTAGTTCGATATAACTGAAAAAACCCTTTAGGATTTGTCTTTGCTTGCCCTGCTATACGAACTTCATAGTTTCTTTTTGCTTTCCTTATCTCTTTTTAACATTTCTAACCAGTTGTACGAATTCCTGGTCTAAAGTGACCTCCCCATTTTTAATCCTTTGTACCAAGCTCTCTTTTTACCTATAAGGTTCTTCAAATTCTTTGTTATCCACTTTGGGTCATTAGTAATCGATCTATTCAATTTGTGTGGTATACTACGTTCCTGTGCTTTGTTTAGAATATTCTTAAATAAGTTATATATTGAATCCACATCGAAATCCCCATTTACATCACCTATCGCTGGGTTCATGTCTCGCTCCAAGACCGGCCCACACCCATACCCAAGACTTTCCAATCAATTTGACCCAAAAAATTTCTTAGGCTATTAAAATCAGCTTTTCGAAAATCTGGCACTTTAACAGAATTTTCTCCTACAGGTCTATTCCATTCTATGCAAATCTGATTTCTTTGTGATCACTGTTCCCTAGCTCACTCCCTATTTCGATGTCATTAATTTGTGTTTCCCTGTTAGTTAACACTAAATCTAAAATATTATTTTCCCGTGTTGGTTCCTTAATGTGTTGCGTAAGAAAGCAATCGTCAATTAATTCTAGAAAATCTTCTGCTTCACTATTCCCTGTTTTGTTCAACCAGTTTATTCCACTCAAATTAAAGTCACCCATGACATAAATACTGTTAGATCTAGATGCCCTAGATATTTCATCCCATAGATGCTTTGCTTCCATTCTGTCTAAATTTGGTGCCTATATATAACTCCTATTATAATATTATTTGCTTTTTCGTTTAATTCTATCCAAATAGTTTCTGTGTGTGGCTCAGTTTTGATTCCCTCTTTGAGACTACATTTCAAATTGTCCCTAACGTATATGGCTACTCCACCTCCTCGTCTAATATATTTATTGTGTGAAATAGTTTAAATCCATTTATTTGATATTCAGATAATAGTTCTCTATTATCTACATTCATCCACGTTTCGGTAAGTGCAATAATATCTATTTTTTCTGTGCAGACAAGAGCATTTAATTCGTTAATTTTATTTCTTAGACTCTACTGTTGTGTAATATACCCTAAGTGAATAGTTATTTTGAGGCCCTTCTCTTTCCCTGATCATTTTGCCAATTCCTTTCTCCACAAACACATACTTTTTTACCTCCTTCCTCCAAATCAATTCCAATAACTCTATTTACTAACAATTTAAACCCAAACAAACACCCTCTAACCACTTCTTCCAGCGAGTTCGCAACAGCACAACCCCAGCTCTCGATAGATGCACCCCATCCGAGCATACATTTCATTCCTTCCATAGAAGTGTTCCCAGTTATCAATGAAAGATATTGCATTTGATTTGCAATATTTTTCCAGCCGGCAATTGACACCAAGTGCCCTCGACATCCATACATTTCCCACTCCCTTTCTTGGAAGATGCCCA
>WNGS01000689.1:0-11036 GCA_020271785.1 Procambarus virginalis | reverse complement strand
CGATGCTGGGTCGTGATGCGCTCGCCATGGTCTCTTGCCACTAACTAAGGCTGGGAAACAAAGGAGGCCTGCTCTAGATTTTTTTCAAGATGGTGTCTGTTTACAATCGCCCCCTGGCTACGGTATGGATGACCCCTTTACACCACGGGACATTTGAATCGTGCCTGGCCCCCTTTGACATATATATACGCCATGCGCACGGTGGAACATGTTACTCATGGAGTATATATACACTATGCACAATTTAATGGTTAAATTAACATAATGAATACACTTTACAATACGATTAATTTGAAACTATTGCGTTATTATTGACACTAAATATATCTTAGAAGCAAATGGTATGTTGGCATATGTTCTTGTAGGCATATGTTCTTGAAGGCATATGTACTTGTAGGCCTATGTTCTTGTAGCCATATGTTCTTGAAGGCAAATGTTCTTGTAGGTACATGTTCTTGTAGGCCTATGTTTGTGAATATGATAGTGAAGGTTAAATTACTCATTCTAGTACGATTCTGCTCTTTATTGATTTCCTTCGAGAATTGGGAAGGAAGTTAATAAACTATATAACTCTCCAAACATCACTTGCACTTTCAATGGACTGGAGGCCATGTGTCGCTTAAAAGGCAGAATGAATATGAATGAAAATAGGCAGAAGTGGTAATACATAATCAAGATAGGATGTAGAAAACGACGTGTTTGTTATGCTGTACAAATGCCAACCTCACGCACAAAGACACATCCGTCCACTTCGGGCTCACCATAGTCCTCGCTACTTGGAACTTTTTGTTCCAGATAGCGAATCTTAAAAAAAAAAAACAACAACAGACACATCCAAACACAAACACAAGCATACTTCTTCACAAGCAAGGCTCTTCACACACACACACACAAAGATTATAACAAATATTTGTAAATGTGCGATGTTATCTAAACGAATGCCCAAGATGGCCCGCCCCACCATCTTAGAAGATGTCAAACATATTTTAAATTCCTTTCTTTTCATGAGAAGGTGGCGTTTAAAACGTAATTTCACTTTGTAACATTACTGACATTCATAGAACCTTTTGTATTTGAAATGAATAAATTATTACTGTAATTACATTGGCTGGAGGCATAGCGCTACTGGTAGTTGTAATTTTCGTTTTGTTTTACTTTTACAGGCCACTACACCGCGCAACTACACCAGGATACTACACCACGCCACTGCACACCACTACACAACGCTACTACACGCCATTATACCAGGCTACTACACCAGGCTACTAACCACGCATCTACAGCAGGCTACTACACCACCCCACAACACCAGGCTACTACACCACCCCACAACACCAGGCTACTACACCACCCCACAACACCAGGCTACTACACCACCCCACAACACCAGGCTACTACACCAGGCTACTACACCAGGCTACTACACCACGCCACTACACTTCACCACGCACTATACCACACCACTGCACCATGCCACTTCACCACGCCACTACACTACACCATGCCACTACACCACGCCACTACTCCAGGCTACTACACCATGGTACTACAGCACGCCACTATTCCAGGCTACTACTTGCCACTACACCATGCCACTACACCAGGCTACTACATCACGCTACTACACCAGGCTGCTACACCAGACTACTATACGCTACTACACCAGGCTATTACATGCTACTACACCACACCACTACACCAGGCTACTACACCAGCCTACTACACCAGCCTACTACACCATGCCACTACAAGCTAGTACACCATGGTACTACACCACATCACTACACCACATCACTACACCATGCAACTACACCAGGCTACTACACGCCACTATACCAGGCTACTACACCACGCAACTACACCAGGATACTACACCAGGCTACTAACCACGCCACTACACTAGGCTTCTACACCACGCCACAACACCAGGCTACTACACCATGCCACAACACCAGGCTATTACACCAGGCTACTAACCATGCAACTACACCAGGCTACTACACCACGCCACTACACCACGCCACTACACCAGGCTACTACACCATGCCACAACACCAGGCTACTACACCAGGCTACTACACCACGCCTCTACACTACACCGCGCCACTGCACCATGCCACTTCACCACATCACTACACTACAACATTCCACTATACCACGCCACTACACCAGCAACTACACCTTGGTACTAAAGCACGCCACTATTCCAGGCTACTACATGCCATTACACCACACCACTACACCAGACTACTACACCAGACTTATTCACCAGGCTACTACACCAGGCTACTTCACCATGCCACTAAACCATGCCAATACACCGCGCAACGACACCAGGCTACTACACCACGCACCTGCACACCACTACACCATGCTACTACACGCCATTATACCAGGCTACTACACCACGCTACTACACCACGCTACTAACCACGCCACTACACCAGGCTACTACACCACCCCACAACACCAGGCTACTACGCCAGGCTATTACACCAGGCTATTACACCACGCCACTACACTACACCATGCCACTACACCACGCCACTACTCGAAGCTACTTCACCATGGTACTACAGCACGCCACTATTCCAGGCTACTACTTGCCACTACACAATGCCACTACACCAGGCTACTACATCACGCTACTACACCACACCACAACACCAGACTATTACACCAGGCTATTGCATAACGCCACTACACCAGGCTACTACACCACGAAACGACACCACGCTATTACACCAGGCTACTACATAACTCCACTACACCATGCCAATACAACATGCTACTACACCACACCACTACACCAAGCCACTACACCATGCCACTACACCAGGTTACTACACCACGCAACTACACCAGGCTTCTTCACCACACCACTTCACCAGACTACTACACCAGGTTGCTACACCTCGCCACTACACCAGGCTACTACACCACACCACTAGACCACGCCACTACACCACGCTACTACACCATGCCCCTACACCAGCCTACTACACCACACCACTACACCAGGCCACTACACCACGCCACTACATCAGGTTACTACACCATGCTACTACATCACGCTACTACACCAGGCCAATACACTACGCTAATACAAATGATATATGAATAAAAATGATGAACCCACCTTTATTATGTTGCTTTATTTTACCAAACGTAGAAATATATTTTTATATTTTTACATTTCCTATTTTATTCATATATGATCATTTTAACTTGTAACACTTCATAAAAGGTGTCACAAAGTTTCAAATTAGGTACAAAAGGGGTCACAAAGTTTTAAAATTAGAGTACAAAAGGTACCCAACTAAAACTGTTCAGCAGGTACCCAACTAACACTGTCCAGAAGGTACCCGACTAAGACTGTCCAGCAGGTACACAACTAACACTGTCCAGTAGGTGCCCAACTGTGGGAGTATGTCTCCCAAGATGCTCCCACAGCTGACTTGAATGGCATTGCAGTGCACAGATCTTCGTGCACAAAGCCTATCTCTCTTAATCCTGGATAGTGACCTAGCATGTTGGGTATCTCCAGAATGCCCCCTTAACCAGGAACACTGTTAAAATACGTAGGCCGCCGTATGTCTAGGTACAAAGTAGATACAGGGAGCTAAGCATACTTGCCACCATAGGGTCAGTGAGTACATGGCCTGGAGGAGAGTGTGAGAGGGGAAGGCGCCAGCAGCGTCTGACCTCTGGGGTCAACCTCAACCGGCGCATGGAGAATAACAGCTATGACGTGTTCATGACGTCACTCCTGCTACTGCTCATCGAACGAGCTAATATGATTGGTTCCCGCTCATTTGCTGCACTGCTATTGGTCAAATTGTACTCCTTTTGTGTTGTGTGCCACGAGATGCCCGGCACCCTTGCAAACTCATTCACGTGAGAGCGACCATACCCAGAGGACGTGTTCTGTTCTACCGGCCAATAGACTGATCACCGTCTATCCCTCACCGTCAAGTTAACTCAGCGTCTTTGCGATATACCACACACTCGCCAGAATCACGAGTGGGAATATATTGTTTAGAAGCCTAAAGTGACAAATCTCCAGAGCGAAACAGACTGGTATCAGGTAACCCCTGGTGACAAAGATCGTTGTGAGTGATTCAGAGTGAACTAAGGCAGTGCCGCCGCCTAAGTAATCTGTGTGTGACTTTACCACAGTGTACCTGTACCACAGTGTACAGTGTAGTGCATGGTACTGCCGCCAGCCGCCGCCAGCCGCCGCCAGCCGCCGCCAGCCGACGCCAGCCGCCGCCAGCCGCCGCCAGCCGACGCCAGCCGCCGCCAGCCGCCGCCCTCACTCTGACGTGACGTCACCACCTTAGCACCGCCAGTGCCAGTGTGTGCGCGTGTGTCTGTCTGTTAAGCATACAGCACGCCCCTACTCACGAAATCATCTCAAGATACTGCGAGTACCCTCCGTGTCTACGAGCGAAACCAGCTGTCAGGCCACCTACGAGTGCTTGCATAAATGTGCCTGACTGAGTGAGTGAGTAAGGAAAGGTACCTTATCTGTAAGTACAAGATCTTGTCATTGTTTTATTGTGTCTGTGTTGATATGAGGGATCAACCACAGTTCTCACCTTCTTATACCTGGCACAGGTTATAGGTGAATAGACGGTGAATGCGTGTTTACCTGTGTGGTATCACTGCATTTCATTCGTCTGTGAATGTGAGCTTCACATACACCACACATTTAGTATTGTGTGATTATTATTGTGCATGTTATTGCCTGTCCCATTGACAGTGCCTTTGTGTTTATTGCATATCATCATTACCGAGTATCCGGTTGGAACTCTTGTGATCCCTTTGCATACCGGCAGTTAGGTTGCCGTGTTAGTGATTGGCTGTCAACTGTGTTAAGTTAGGTGTTTCTCCACGAGTGGATACGAGTCGATTAGCCAGACGTCAAGAGTCTCGCTAATGCAACCTTAGCTTTGCTGACGCCAATCGAAAGTAAATCAAGCACCCTGTGTATTAGTGGTTAAGTTAGTAAATAAACTACTGTTAAGCTTTATGCGGTGTTTCCGTTGAACCACTTCTGAATACTGCCAATATTACTCAAGCCTTCAGCTCTAAGTGTCTTCAACACCGAGTTGCCTGTAAGTCACTAAACTATAAATTTGATGAGGACCCTAGGAGTCCCTTAAAGTGTTACATCATTGAGGAGATTCCAACGACCAACGTGGAGCAGGACCAGGTGAGGCTAGTCTGAGAAGAGACCCACAAGGACTCTAACTCGACCTTGCTCCCAGGCCCTGTACGGTTGCTCTCGTATTTTCTATTTTGCTAATTCCGACAGCTTCGTGAAGCGTCTGCCACATGTACATTGGCGACGTACGCATTGCAGTCGTGACAGCAAAAAAAAAGAAAACCCCCACATCTGGCGCCCAACGTGTTAGGCTTAGTTGGAACCTATGAGCTAGGTTGTACAGTAAAATTTCGCACTTAAATTTTCCCTGAAAATTCAAAAGTGACGAGCAGTATTCAGAGGATGTTTAACACCCTGTTAGGTACACACACCACCAGTATGTCTGAGTGTGTAGAGTACAAACAGCGCTACCTGCATCTTCACTTGGCCTTGACCGCTCGTAGACCTGACGACTACGACACTCTTACTGAACAAGAGTGTAAGGAACGAGTGGAACAGCACATGAGGGCCGTGGAAGAGGTGATGCTACAAGCACACATGCAGGGTAGTGCTGAGGTGGCGTGCACGAGTCTCATCACACTGGATGAAGCTATCGGTGGTGAGACCCCAGTGAGAGATAACACAGTGGGAGAGACCCCAGTGAGAGACAACTTGGAGGTAGAGACCCCTGTGGGTGACGTCACCGAGAATGATGTCACTAGAATCACGCGCGCTGCGGAAGAAAACGGAGTCACGCGGGAATCTAGCCCTTTAAATACTCCGTTGGGGGGATTCTATGGGGAAGAATCTCGGCCCAAAAGGTCCTTGTGGACGACACCAACTCAAAGAGTAGGTATTACAGGCTCGCAATTATTCACCTTAGAGGAATACCGTAACCAAGTTAGGGAGTTGGGATTCGAAGGGAATAAAGTAGCAGAGCAAGCTATGAAACTCTGGACTGATCAGCAGGACAGAGAAAGCAAACTGTGGACTGATCAGCAAGAGAGAGAAAACAAACGCTGGACTGATCAGCAGAACCGAGAAAGTACTGAACGCATAGCTCGCATGCAGTTGCAAGCAAGGCAGGATGACCAGACAAGTGGTCGTTCAACGGAGACTAACGTTGAACAAGGTAAGACTGTCAAACTACCTAAACTAGCTAACTTTGATGAGAGGGACGACTCGATGGATGCATACATCAAGCGTTTCGAAGGTCACGCCGCTGATTGCGGGTGGGAAAGATCAAAGTGGGCACTCGCTCTTAGTGCATTGTTAAAGGGTAGGGCATTAACTATCTACCACAGTCTGGGTCCGCACCAGCGCGGAGATTACGAGGCATTGACAACAGCGCTGCTGAACGGTTTTGGCATAACTGCAGACCGGATGCTAGAGAATTTCCGTAGGGCTCAATTGCAAAAAGGTGAGACATATGTGCTCATGTTACAGCGGTTAGAATCGAGTCTAAACCGTTACTGTGAACTCATGGAGACTGCTCCTGGGAGCATGGAGTTCTATCAACTGATGATTCGTGAACAGTTCTTAGAAGCATGCGAATCGTCTCTGCGTGTCAAGCTCAAAGAGCAAGAAATTGTGTCAAATCTGTCTATGGCCAAGCAAGCTGATCTGTGGGCTGGGGCCAGGAGACAGGTGAAAGGGGTGAAGCCGCACGAGAAGCATCATGCTACAGGTATTGGCGATAGAGCTAAGCTTAAGACTGGTGTGTCGGGGGAGCAGGGAAACTCCTCCAACAAGCATGTGCACAAGTGCTACACCTGTGGTAAGCCAGGTCATCGTGCAGCTGATTGCAAGGTAAAACCGAAATCAGGTTACATAGCAGGTGTGAGCTCAAGTGGTAAGAATCATCCCAACGTTGGAAAGGATCCACTAGCTTGGACCCTTGAGGTGGTGGACGGAAATGTTAACGGAAAATCGGCGAAAATCTTCCGTGACAAAGGCGCCACTACTCACATGGTAAGAAAGAGCCTAGTACAGCCAGGATCTGAGACAGGTAGACATATCTATGTCAAATTCCCAAATGGCTATACTAAAGAGATGGTGGAGGTGTATGTGTGGGTCGACACACCTTACATCAAAGGTAAAATCCGTGCCGTTCAACAGGAACGTGCTGTATATGGACTTTTATTGGGAAATGTTCCGGGAGTCTCTGATTGCCCAAGTCCGCCCTCAAAGAAAACGGGGGAGAGTAAGGCGCGCAGCCACCGTCGGTCAGCTGATCCCAAGGGCGACTCGCCCGGGGATGACGTCACAGGGAGTGCCCACACCCTCACCCAGCTGAAGAGTAAGGGAGAGAAGGTAAGCTGTGAAGTTATGGAGAAAGAAGCAAAACCTCTGGTTGAAGAAACAGCAACTCCATTAACAGGTAACTCGCTCGTGGCAGCTGTCACTACGAGGTCACAGAGCAACAAGCCGACTCGCCCAGAAAAACCTTTGAAATTACGAGACATTCAGGGAGTGTCTGCAAAGGAGTTTATTGATGCCCAAGGGAGCGACCCAACACTAGCCCAGATACGTAAGTATGCTGAGGAGAAAAGGGTTTTCCAACACCAGGAACGCAAGTACTGGTACTTGCACCATAATGGGAAACTCGTGCGCAGAGTTGAGACGCCCCACGATACTTGGGATCAACTCGTTGTTCCACAGGAGCATAGACTGGCTGTGTTTCGCTTAGGTCATGAAGCTCTGATGGGAGGTCATATGGGTCACGCAAAGACCAGTGCGAGGATACAAGCTGTGTTCTACTGGCCAGGAATTACTGGGGAAATACAGCGTTACACTCGCTCGTGTGACACCTGTCAGCGCACCACTGATCGAGGACGGGTGAAGCCCGGGAAGCTTCAGCCCTTCCCCATCATTGATCAGCCGTTCAAGCTGGTCAGCATTGATCTGGTTGGTCCGATCATACCGAGTGCAACGGACGGCAGTAAGTACATCCTGACCATGGTCGATCACGCAACAAGGTACCCAGAAGCAGCTGCCCTGAAGAACATCGAGACGTCAACGGTAGCGGAAGCCTTGGTAGGTTTTTTCAGTCGCCTTGGTATACCTGAGTGGATCCATAGCGACCGAGGGACACAGTTTACCAGCGAGATGATGGACCAAGTCAGACGTCTGCTCACAGCGAGAGCATCCCTCACCACGCCTTATCATGCTATGGGAAACGGTTTGGTAGAACGCTTCAATGGCACTCTCAAGAAGATGTTGAAGAGAATGTGCATCGAACAGCCTCGGGAGTGGCCCAGGTATATCAACCCTTTGTTGTTTGCCTACAGGGAGGTGCCACAGGCTAGCACAGGGTTCTCACCCTTCGAGCTTTTGTACGGTCGCACAGTTAAAGGCCCTCTGCAGGTACTGAGGAACCTGTGGGAAGGCGATGACTGTACCCCTGAAACCAAGACGACGTACGAGTACGTCATCGATCTACGGGAACGGCTGGAGAACACCTGTCAGCTGGCTCGAGAACAGCTAGCAAAAGCAAAGGAGTACCAGAAGCAAACATACGACAAAAAAGCAAAAGAACGCAAGTTCAGTGTAGGTGACAAGGTACTTTTGTTACTTCCCACCAGCAGGAACAAGCTCTTGCTGCAGTGGAAGGGCCCATTCACGGTAGTGGAGTGCTCGCACTCGTTAAACTACGTGCTCGACGTCGATGGTGCCAGGAAGAAGTACCACGTCAACATGCTCAAACGCTACGAGGACCCTCCTGTAGATGTATCAACAAAGCCGAAGAAGCATGTAAGACGAAAAAACAGGAGAGGACCACGGGCCTCGACATCGACAGAGCTGATCGACAACCCACTGCTCTCAGCCGTAGGTGCTGACTGGTTGAGTAGGTCAGGGGTGATTAACGAGACGTCGAACGAGGGAGACATGAGCGAGGAAACGCAACGCGCATCACCGGACACTGGTTCCCAGTGTGTCTCTGATGTTTCAGGCATGACACAGGTGGAGAGAGGCAGTGGACAGACCAGCGCCACTCAGGGTTTCGAGGCGTTGAGCCGACCCAGACCTGGAGCTACGTCCAACCACAGTGCCTGCTCAAACCTGAACAGATAGCCACATGTGATCCGGTGACTGAAGAAATTCCTCACTTACCAGAAGAGAATAGTCTAGACGAGGCCCCGCCTCGCCTAGCTGTATAGAAAACGGGGTCCGCTGGACCCGGCCGCGCACAGTGCACTCAGTTTGTGCACATGTTGTCAGCGGTGTGAGTTGAACGAGCGCCACGCTGTGGAGCTCGATCTTTGTTGGGGGGTGATGTGGGAGTATGTCTCCCAAGATGCTCCCACAGCTGACTTGAATGGCATTGCAGTGCACAGATCTTCGTGCACAAAGCCTATCTCTCTTAATCCTGGATAGTGACCTGGCATGTTGGGTATCTCCAGAATGCCCACTTAACCAGGAACACTGTTAAAATACGTAGGCCGCCGTATGTCTAGGCAGGAAGTAGATACAGGGAGCTAAGTATACTTGCCACCAAGGGTCAGTGAGTACATGGCTGGTGAGAGTGAGAGAGGGGAAGGCGCCAGCAGCGTCTGACCTCTGGGGTCAACCGGCGCGATGGGAATAACAGCTATGACGTGTTCATGACGTCACTCCTGCTACTGCTCATCGAACGAGCTAATATGATTGGTTCCCGCTCATTTGCTGCAATGCTATTGGTCAAATTGTAACTCTTTTGTGTTGTGTGCCACGAGATGCCCGGCACCCTTGCAAACTCATTCACGTGAGAGAGACCATACCCAGAGGACGTGTTCTGTTCTACCGGCCAATAGACTGATCACCGTCTATCCCTCACCGTCAAGTTAACTCAGCGTCTTTGCGATATACCACACACTCGCCAGAATCACGAGTGGGAATATATTGTTTAGAAGCCTAAAGTGACAAATCTCCAGAGCGAAACAGACTGGTATCAGGTAACCCCTGGTGACAAAGATCGTCGTGAGTGACCTAGAGTGAACTAAGGCAGTGCCGCCGCCTAAGTAATCTGTGTGTGACATTACCACAGTGTACAGTGTAGTGCATGGTACTGCCGCCAGCCGCCGCCAGCCGCCGCCAGCCGCGCCAGCCGACGCCAGCCGCCGCCAGCCGCCGCCCTCACTCTACGTGACGTCACCACCTTAGCACCGCCAGTGCCAGTGTGTGCGCGTGTGTCTGTCTGTTAAGCATACAGCACGCCCCTACTCACGAAATCATCTCAAGATACTGCGAGTACCCTCCGTGTCTACGAGCGAAACCAGCTATCAGGCCACCTACGAGTGCTTGTATAAACGAGTCTGAGTGAGTGCGTAAGGAAAGGTACCTTATCTGTAAGTACAAGATCTTGTCATTGTTTTATTGTGTCTGTGTTGATCTGAGGGATCAACCACAGTTCTCACCTTCTTATACCTGTCGCAGGTTATAGGTGAATCGACGGTGAATGCGTGTTTATCTGTGTGGTATCACTGCATTTCACTCGTCTGTGAATGTGAGCTTCACATACACCACACATTTAGTTATTGTGTGATTATTATTGTGCATGTTATTGCTGTCCCATTGACAGTGCCTTTGTGTTTATTGCATATATCATTACCGAGTCCGGTTGGACTCTTGTGACCTTTGCATACGGCAGTTAGGTTGCCGTGTTAGTGATTGGCTGTCAACTGTGTTAAGTTAGGTGTTTCTCCACGAGTGGATACGAGTCGATTAGCCAGACGTCAAGAGTCTCGCTAATGACCATAGCTTTGCTGACGCCAATCGAAAGTAATCAAGCACCTGTGTATTAGTGTTAAGTTAGTAAAAAACTACTGTTAAGCTTTATGCGGTGTTTCCGTTGAACACCATTCTGAATACTGCTAATATACTCAAGCCTTCAGCTCTAAGTGTCTTC
>WNGS01000688.1:144584-157365 GCA_020271785.1 Procambarus virginalis | reverse complement strand
CAGCCAGAGGGGCACACAGCATTTCATATAGCAAATACACAGGAAATCAATACTGGACATACTTGCCGGGAACCTGGCCTGTGGGAACCGTACATTGAACGTCTTCCCAGAGCACCCACTGCCAAGGGTCCCGACCATCCACCGGGGACACAATAACATCCAGAACTGGGGCAACAAACACCCGCAAACAGGGACCCAGATGGTAGTACTCATGAGGCGTGTAGCTGGCACTCGCCCCCATATGAAGGGAACCTGCCCACCATGAAAGTTCTCCGGTCTGTCAGACAGCAGTAACTTGGCAATCTCCGTCTAGTAACCCAGCGGCATCACAGACGCCGGCAACACGTCCTCCAGGTCCCCAACGAGCACCCTCACAGGAGCGAACGGGCCACAAGGCACCACCACAGGGGCACCCGCGGCCCTGGGCACGCCACCAGACGACAGCAGGGAACTCGGACGGCGCGCATCCTTCCACAATGTCACCACCAGGCCACACCCAGCACCAGAGTCCACACCATCCCTGGCAGCGGAAGTCACCACCCCCACTGCGGAGAGTCCCCTGGCGGAGAAAGAACCGAAGGCACGTCCGAGACACAGCCACCAGCACCAGCACGCACATGGACCTCCGCCACCACTAACTGCGGAGACATCGACGTATCCGCATCCACTCCGTCAACACCCGAAGACCCACAGTCACTGAAGTCACCAACATCGGCCCAGGCAGAAGACGAACGCCGGGAATGTTTGGGCACCGGCCGGATATCGTCAGTGCCGGAAGCGGACCCAAAAACACGGGTACCACGAGCCGGATGATCCGACGCCCGACACAGAACGGCAGCAGCCTCTACCACAGGGGGAACCGGGCCACACACAGCAGGAGGCTCCGCAGCCACCCCAGCACCCAGCACATCCGGGAACCGAGTCACAGACACAGGACCAGGCGCAGCATCCGAAGACGAGGGAGAAGACAGCGACGTCACACAGGGAGCACCAGGAAGGCCCACGGGAGCAGCTTGGACAGTGACAGGATCAGGCAGACCAACCGACGGTACCGCAATACCCGGAGGAGGGTCGGCAACAACCGGAGGAACGTCAGGCGTGGTCGGGGGAGCTGCAGCAGCGAACAGGACGCGCACCCCCTCATCATCACCGGAGACTGCCTCCAGTGGGAGTGGCGGGAAATCCGCTTCTTGGAACAAGTTGGCAGGAGCAGCTGGGGTCTCAGAGCACCCAGCAGCCTGATGCCCCAACAGGCCACACCGGAAACAGGTACAAGGCTGCTGGGCATAATACACCCGGACGTAGTATCCCATAAGCCGGACAGAAGAAGGTAAATCCGACCGCAGGCGCATTCCCGACTTGCGAATGTTCGTTCGCCTCCCAGCATACTGCCCCAAGCAGAGCGTGTTCACCCGCACGCTGACAGCAGTACCAAACCTCCCGAAGTAACGCCGGACGAGGTCTTCAGGGAAATCCAGGGGCACACTATGGACACTGACATAAGTCAGGGCACCACTGCGGTCCGAAATCGCCACATAGCCGGCACCTTCCGGCAACGGCAACGTACGCCCCTCGTACCGACGGAGGGAAGTCCCGGTACTCCTCCTTCCTCACGAACTTGATAACAACGCTGTGGGCTGTAACAAGCTCTACACCGTAGATAGCCTCCACCGGGATACGAAGCATGTCACACATCACCATCTCGATGGTCGTATATCCAGTCTTACAAGTGAACTCCAGGCCCACGGAGTTCACACGCACAACAGGGGAAAGATGGCCTCCCATGTCAGAACCGCCACGTCAACATGCAGCCAGCAAAATGCGACGTTCTAGGAGGACGGGTTACATAGAGAGTCCTCACTTAAGCGATGGTTCCGTTGGCAGGGAATCAGGACAGGCCCCGTTTTCCCTTACCTGATACCTCAGTTAATCTAGCAGTGAAAAGGTATCGAGGAGCTAGGAAACTATTGTCATTGATGTCATTGACACGCTATTGATTTGATTGCATTGCAACCACTATTGCAGGTATAGACTGCACAGAGGCGTAGAACAGTTAGGAGGTTACTGGAGACGTGTTTCAGAACCTATTGTGGCATTTGTTGTAATTGTGATTATAGATCTGTTAGTTCTTGTTTCTTGATTGATTCCTCTGTGGTCACGCCATATGTTCGAGTTAGTTCATTATGCAGTCCGAGGGGCTGGTGTCTAGCTGCCATTGATAGTGTCACAGGAAGGATTTCGAGTAACGTCATTGATATTTCTTTTGTTTTTGTTGTAGTAGTTAGTACTTTATTGAATAAAATAAGTTGTTATGTTTAACACTGTCTTTTCGTTACACCCCACACATTTATATGGTTCTGTAAGTGTACTGTCACACTCAACTATTAAAATTGAGACTGATTCATGAGTTTTGGACTAAATATACGGCACCACACAACAATAAATTATTGTTGTGAGAGCCCAGGATCTACTCGTTAGATTCACTTTGGCGAATGGCGAAGGTCGACGGCCAAGTGGAAAGGATTTCAAGTTTTTGGGGTCTCAGCGTTTGCTCGCGCCTAGTCAATTGTTCATAAATGGTCCCAGAGTGAGGAATGAGCTGCTTACTACACTGGTGTGTTAGTTAAGCAAGTCCTTCCTCAGGCGACCTAATTGAATATCACGACAGAAATAAAGGTTAAAAGGATTAAAGAAAATTTTTAAATTTTCCGAACTCAATTCCTCAACCATTTCACTTATTCCACTTTATCATCTCAAACTCTCACATCACGGCGCCCCACATGGGGGCCGTAGACTTTTGGTTCATAGTCAGAGAAGTAAGACTCATCAAGTCGAGGAACCTAGATAGAGAGGTGTACGGAACATTGCAGAACAATATTGTTGTGGGTGTGTTTGTTGTCGGTTACCACGATTAGGTAAACACACACCACACACAGAATGGATGAGAATTATAGGTATGAGTACATGTCTCTGTACGCGGCTAGGTATGGCGTGCTACCAAGGGATTGAAACATTCGTATGGATGAGGAATGTCGGCAGTATATTGTGAACCATTAGGCCTATGAACGGCGTATACGTCTAGAAGAAGCAAACAGAAGTGATCTAGGGGACAAAGCAGTTCCCCTAGCCGAGCGTGGTATAGTCGGTAAACAAGGGGGTGTGGGATTGAGTCCACCCCAGGAAAAGGAAGGGGAGTCGTGACCCCATCCAAGGGTAAGGACTGTTTCCTTGAGCCACAGAAACGTTTCATATGAAGTCAATCAGATACCAGAACAACCTCTCAGGAGGGGGACTGAACAACCCTGGGAGGAAATTACTTTAGAGTACCTAGGAGCTCAAGCTGATGCTTTGAAACTCCAAGGAGAGGTTAAGGCCAAATTTGTGGCCGACATGTGGAATGCCCACCACGATAGGTTGACTAGATTGGAAATTGCAAGAGTGCAATTCAAGGCAAGGACGGGGAGTCAAACCCCTCCTGCTGCGCCAAGCTTAGAGGTACAGGTGCTGGAAGTAGAGATACCTCCTCTATTGCCAAATGAGGAGAAGATCGACCCTAGGGATGCATACCTAGATCGATGTGTGACAAAGGTTGAACAGTTTACTCCAGCTCAGAATAGTGAACTAAAACTTAGAGAAAGTAAGTCTAAGGGTAACCAACAGAATCCCAAGGTTAAGAGACCCAGGTGCTTCACATGCAGCATGACAGGTCACCGAGCAGCTAAGTGCCCGAGCAGCACTAGGCTTAAGACTAGGAAGGTGACCAAGATGCAAGTTACAGGCATGAGTACCGTGGGAGGTGATGCCCGAAGACATACACTCGAGTTAACTAGAGGAAGAGTTAATGGGAAATGGACGAGTGTCTTTCGAGACCAGGGTGCTACAGTCAAAATGGTCAGGAACAGTTTGGTTGAACCTGAAAGCAGAACAGGCCGAACCCTCCGTGTCCAGTTCCCAGATGGCACTGGTAAGGACATGGAAGAAGTGTCCGTGTTGGTAGATACTCCATATATCAAAGGTAAGATCAAAGCTGTGCTAAGTAGAAAGGCAGTCTATGGACTTTTGATAGGTAATACTCCTGGTATAGAGGACCAGGTGGGTCTGTCCTGTGGAAATGACCCACAGGAAAAAGGAACAGGTGAGAGGAAGGTTGAACCCTCTGGCGTTGACACCAAGTGTCAGCCGGCCGGTCGAGCAGAGATCACCGCCGCCCAGACAGAAGAAGAGGTGCAGCAGGTAAAAAGAAACCGGAGTCAGCCTTCTCTCCCTATTGCACAGAAAACGAGAACTGACTCAGTGGGACTCAGATGGGTCTCACCAGCTGACGGTGATGTCACACGGCCGCCAGCTGAGGAAGTCAAGGTCGCCTCTTATCAGGCAAAAATCAAGGTGCATGAGGTAAAAGGAAAAAGAGCAATTTCCTTCTTTCATTTCACAGAAAACGGAGGTGAGCCCAGTGAGACGGGTGTGGCCCAGATCAGGTGATCCCGCCACGACCTGTCAGCCAGCCAGACCCGCGAGGGTTACCACCACTCAGGAGAGTAAACATCTGCTTGATGTTTCCAGTGGTGAGGTTAAGGTAGCTGTGGTTCCCACAAGTGAAGTGGATATTCTGTACCAATCTTTCAGGCTGTTAGAAGATCGTTCAGAAAAACGAACGGTCGCTGAGAGATTGAAGAACGAGCAGGTCAGTGACCCAGTGCTCAGTGAGGGGTGACGTTTGACACCTGCTGAATAGGCCTTAGCCCAGTCAACTTAGTCGGTAGAGCAACCCGGTGTGAGAGTGACAGACAGACAGGAAGAAAGACCGTGTCACCTGACAGTCTGCTAACTGTCGGAATTGTGTTGGTACAGTAGGGAAGATGTGTAGTCTGTACTTCATTGGTAGTCCATCCTAGTGTGCTACCCATTGTGTCCAGTATGACACAGACCTAGGGGGCGAGAGTGTGAAGAGGCTGAGGAAAGGAAGCTGCGAGGCGTGGAGCCGGCTAACCCTGGAATCAGAACTTGAGCACGACCGTCCCAGTGTCAGGAGATACCACCCCGGATGAGTCAGTGACATACATCTTGTCCCGTGAGCCACTAACGTCACAGAAAAGGAGGTACCCCACTCATCAACTCCAGCACCAGCACTTAAGAGCACAAGTGTAAGTGGCTGGTGTTTTAGATGAAATTTTCCTCCGGGAAATTTTATCTTTTGGTGGAAGGTTTAATGTGAGAGGATGGTTCACCAGCTCACTTACAATGGTGCTCTTCTGCCTGTGGAGGCCAGTGCACTTGTTGAGTGCATGGACTTAAGTTTGGTAACCAGTACCCGAAACATCTTTTGTTTGGACTCATGTGAGAGCCCCAGTCATCGGCATTCCAGAAATGTTACCCAGGCCGGGGTAGCGTGTCTGTGGACGGAGATATAGCCAATAGCATCTTTTGATTGTATGGCTTGAAGCGAGGACTCAAGATTTTCGTGGGAATCTTGAGAGGCGTGGGGCAAGCGTGGGCCTCCCACTAGCCACTTGACTCGTCGTCATGGCAACAGCTGCCATCTTAGCAAACATCTGGGAAATCAGCCATCTTGAGTTGCCTTAGGGCCATGCTACACCGCTGCTGATTGAATGAGAGGGTAGGCCGTTGTGTGCCTCCCTCTCATTAGTTCTTTCGAGGAGGACGCGGGAATCGCCAGTTCTTCTCCCTGAAGGCGTCATTCTGAGCACAGCCACCACCTTGTCCAGACGCTCCCTGTGCTCATTTCGGCAAAATTGAGTAAAGGGCGTCGTGGTGGCTAGACTACTCAACTGCTTCACCTTCTGCTTCATCTACAACGGCGGTCGCAGCAGAATCCGGCCGAAGTCGTGGCTTGAAGGGGAGAAAGACATTGTGTACAGTGGGTAGAGATCTAGAGATCTGGATCGTGGGTAATTTGCATACGAGCTGTAACAGACTCGTGGATCCCCATTCCAGTGATTATAAACCTTCTATTTCCTGCTAGTGCTCTGTAGCAGTCGATGGGAACGGGAAAATTCATGTCAGTATTTTAAGGCAGATTTCCCATGTTTGTGTAAGACGCTATACGTTGGGCGTCACCGGGGTATGAACGCTCCGCTTCACCAGTGGGGTCGAGGGTGCGAACCGAGCCAATGTTGTGAAGGAGGGTTCGAAAGACGCGTCAAGCATCCTGTACGAAGGAAACCACGAGAGGTACCAGCTCCGCCCAGCCTCCACTGCACGAGCAGCCACCCGCAGCGGTGGTGCTGATGGTATGTAATTATGGAGTGTGTAAGCCGGCTGTATTAATGCGTAAGTAATGTGTATATTTCTGGTGATTAGCCCTTCTCTAAAGCCTGAATTCAAAGTCAGGTGTTCCGTCACATTGCCACTAACAGTACCTGTAGAGGTGAAGTGAAGTGAAAACGAGGGAGATAATCACCCTTGTTGTCATCTTGTTAGTCCAGAGGGACTTACATCTTGTGTACACAGACGTACAGTGTGTGTGTGTGTGTGTGGGTACACACAGGAACATAGTATACATAGACTAGCAAAGGACTGAGAGGATGTCCAGGTATATTTCATATTTCATTCTGGTAGAATTGTGGTAATTCAACCATTTTTGGTCGTCTGTGGGATGGAGTGATATTATTCTAGGTGTAATCTTACAGGTGTGGAATTCCAGTACTGAGCGCTCAGGTTAGTGTCAGTGTGTAATGTCAGGGATTCCTGGCAATGATTATTGCACAGTGATACCAGATTGTGTGTTAATTTCTTGTTTTGACCCCAGGGCTTAAGGAAATTCCTGTTTCATTTTTCCTCCGTGGTCTGACATTGTCACAGTTTTTAATCACGTGTTTTATTTTCGTGATATACACACAACACACACGTATATATATATATATATATATATATATATATATATATATATATAATATATATATATATATCTATATATATGCAATTGACGATCATAAACACTGATCATTGTATGCGGAAAAACCACAAAGAATTGGAGAAGAGAGATGAACGTTTCGGCTTGTTAAGGCCGTTGTCAACATCAGACTGACCGAGGACAAGAGAGAGAGAGGATACAGCCAGCACCTAGACCTGACCAACCCCTCTCTAAGGAAAGGATTTACAGAAACAGGAACGGTCAAAGAGGATTAAGCAGTCAAAGAATAAGGTTGAAAGATTAAGGAAAAGCCTCATGAACACACAATAAACGAATATACAATTGTAATGAGACATTGTATGCCTCCTTATCAGAGTTTTTCTTAAACTGTTGTGTAATATTGTAACTTAAAACTGGGTCAAGTTTGGACATACCAGTACTACATTGAGAAGATTTGGACATTGACTAATTAGCGCAGACTCGATTAAATTCCGTTCCACAAAGCCATTGCAATTGGCAATGCTTTTCGACTCATCCCAATTAATAGTGTGATCACACAAACTTTTATGTAGATACAAAGCATTAGACGTTTGGGCAGTTCTTATACTATAAGCATGTTGGGACATACGCAATTGTAAGGATTTTCCTGTTTGTCCAAGGTACACAGACTCACATCATTGCAGGGAATCGAATACACAACCTGCTGTACCAGGGGAGTTTTTTTTATTAAATTAGACTTGATCGTATTATTAGTGAACACCAAACTGATATTAAGGTTCTTAAAAACTGGGGACAGTTTCTCAAATCCCATCGCATAAGGTACCACCAATGAGTTTCTATTTTCTGGTTTCGCTTTGGAGACTTTATTATAAAACGTACGTTTAGCATTCCCAAACGAACAAATCAAAAATATCTTAGGGTACTGTAACTCCTTCCAATTTCATATATTTTAGCTATCTCTTCATCAAAAAACTCAGGGCTGCATACCCTCAAAGCTTGAAGAATCATTCCTGAAAATACTGCCTGTTTAACTTTACTATGATGATTCGAATAATAATGAACAAACGACCATAGACACAGTGTCTTCCCATATTAACAGTATTAACAGGGACTTGATGAAAAACGTAAAATTGACCCCTCACTTGCTCTAGTGCTCTTGGGAGGTGGTGGTCTTTGAGGTGTTGAAATACCCCGAAATTTACCCATCTCTTTTAAGGGTCTGAGCATGGTGCAGTGGGTTAAGGCATACCTGTTATGCCGGTTGCTGGAAGACTTCTGTGCTGGCGAGGGTTCGAGTCTCCTGGTGGGAATGTGTTCTACAAGTTGTATAACTTCACTTGCGTGTTTAGGCAAGTTGTGCATTAAGCATAGACACAGTGTCTTCCCATATTAACAGGGACTTGATGAAAAACGTAAAATTGACCCCTCACTTGCTCTAGTGCTCTGGGAGGTGGTGGTCTTTGAGGTGTTGAAATACCCCGAAATTACCATCTCCTTTAAGGGTCTGAGTGTGGTGCAGTGGGTTAGGCGTACCTGTTATGCCGGTTGCTGGAAGGCTTCTGTGCTGGCGAGGGTTCGAGTCTCCTGTTGGGAAAGTGTTCTACAAGATATATATTATATATATATATATATATATATATATATATATATATATTTATATATACTTGCGTGTTTTATATATATATTATATATATATACTATATATATATATATATATATATATATATATATATATATATATATATAATATATATATATATATAATATATATATATACTTGTGCGTACGGGACGGGACGGGGCCAGGGGACGGACGTGTGGCGGAGGAGCTGCTGCCTTCTCAGCCATTACCCTGAGACATCTTGGCCTCACCATACCAAGACTCAACCATATTCACCGTGAATACACCAAGCAGACGTGGGAGTGGCCGGAAGTGCCTACGGTGTACCATCTTTGTGAAAACTTATCAAAACAGGTGGGTTGGCAGTGTGTAGTCATGGAGGCTGGAGTGAGAGGCCAGGATGGACCCTGCAGGCCTCCCATAGTGAGGGGAGGTGGGGGGTGAGTGAGGGGTGTTGTGTGGTCAGGAGAGAGGTGCGGGTTACGTGTGTGCCAAATAGTGTTTTGTGTTTTTCTTTTTTGAAAGTTTTGTTGAACAAGTTACGTTGTCAGCGATAATTGGCGCAACATATCTATCATATTGTGAGTACATCACACGTGCAGTGAGTCAGATTACAAGTGTATGATTCATTCATCATTGTGCAGTGATATACGGGGAATTATACCAGTGTTAGTGTCGCCCTGACCCCGCCCCACCCAGCGCCCAGGCCGGGAAGTACCTGCTCTCCCCCTCCTTCCCCACCCCACCACGTCGCCTCCCCACCCACGAGGCCACCTTGCCACCCGCCCATAGATGCCGGGAGGCTCCCATGTGTGTCTACGCCACCCACCCACCCAATGTATACCCACATATTGTGTAGTGGGTGTATACCCACACTTTGTATAGAGGTGGTATATGTATTACCACTCATCTGAGTAGTAAGTGCCACGGCCAGCTGATCATCCCCCAGCCTCCAACCGCCGCCCACCCTCCAGTCTCCACCCGCCGTCCACCCTCCCGCCCAGTGCCCGCCCAGCGCCCGCCCATGTCGCAGCTCTCAACAGCCAGCCAGGCTTCTCCAAGCCAAGATGAGCCATCAAGCAGGGGCAGACAAGGCAGATGTCAGACGTGTGACAGGGTATGCTTTATCCGGTCGAGTGACGGTAATGTGCGCAATCATTACCACAACAGAGCCAGGTGTTTGGGTTCTGGGCGCCCTCCCAGGGAGAACACCAATCAACAGCCCACACCGCCCGTCAGGCAAAACACCTCCCAGACCTTCATTCCCACAGAAAATTTATTAGAGGCTATCAAAGCAACATCAGCCAGAACCTTGCAACACATCCCTAAAGCAGCCCGGCCCCATGCAGCAGCCAAATTATCTGCCCTCCTGAGAAAGGTCAACGACTCTCCTGGAACGACCCAAGCATGGCACAACCTCCTACTGTTTGGCAACATATGTCTAGCCACCCCTGCAAGGAGAGACAAAACCTTAGCTGCCTCAGTCATCAAAGCTATAAATGATTTTCCCAGGGAGGACAACCAGGTGCGCCTTCCCACTCGCGCGAGAAAACACCACGGCAGGAAGAGCAACAGTGCCATATCCGAGACATCAAAAATCAGAACATCAGTCACCAAGAAAATAGAAGAAGGAAACACTATTGGCGCAATAAGAGTCATCACCAGTGAGGACTCAATTGCCGACAGAGATGCCGCAACAGCTCAAGCCCTAAGGGAGAAACACCCTGCCAGGGCTCCGCGTGAGGACGACATTGTACAAGTGGGGGCTACCGGAGCAGAACCTCTCTGGGTGGCTGAATCTGTGGTCCATAAAGCAGCCATGTCCTTCCCAACAGGATCAGCAGGTGGGTTCACAGGACTAAAACCCAACCACCTCAAGCAAATGCTCAACCCTGCACTGGGTGACATTGCAAAGAACCTCTTGGTGGAACTAACCAGATTCACCAACACATGTCTAGCTGGCAACATACCACCGTCCATAAGACCTATTTTTTTTGGAGCATCCCTCTGTGCTCTAAAGAAAAGGATGGAGGGATCAGGCCAATAGCTGTGGGCAATTCTCTCCGGCGTCTCGTCGCAAAGGCAGCTGCAAGAACAGTTAGTGATGCAGCGGCCAACATGCTGAAGCCAAAACAGCTTGGGTTTGGCATTCCACAAGGGTGTGAGGCGGCAGCCCATGCAGCTCGAGCCTTCATCGCCAACATCACAGACGAAAAGGCCCTTATCAAGCTAGATTTCAAAAATGCCTTCAATTTGGTGCGGAGGGATGCTGTACTCCGTGCGGTTCATAGTCATTTCCCTTCCCTCTACCCTTTCGTACATTCATGCTACAGTATGGATCTTAAGCTACTTTTTGGCGAACATGAAATTGACTCGCGGGAAGGCGTCCAACAGGGTGACCCCCTTGCTCCTCTCCTTTTCTGCTTAGTCATCAAACAAGTCACAGAGGTCCTGTCCAGCGAGCTTAACATCTGGTTCTTGGATGATGGTACCCTAGCTGGTTCCCAAGACTCCCTCCTGGAGGACATCAGAAAAATCCAGGAGCAAGGTGCAGTTTTAGGCCTCACCCTGAACCCTTCTAAATGTGAAATAATATGTTCCAACCAGGGCATCGTAGAGAGAATAGAGGGTCTTCTGCCAAACATCCATAAAACTAAACCTGAAGACAGCACACTCCTAGGAGCTCCCCTGGGGTTGAAAGCCATCGATGAGGTCCTTGATAAGAAAATCGCCGACCTTAAGAGGATGGATGGGAGGATTGAGGATATTGATGCTCATGATGCACTCTACCTCATCACCAGATGTCTGTCCCTCCCCAGGTTAACCTACTTTCTGAGGTGTTCACCATCTTACAGTAGCCAAAAACTAAGTGAGTATGACCGGTTACTGAAATCAATGCTAGAAAAAGCCCTTAACCTCTCTCTTGATGACCTGCAGTGGAAACAAGCCTCTCTTCCCGTAAGACTTGGGGGCCTCGGAGTTCGAACAGCAACGCAAATCGCTGTTCCAGCCTTCCTGTCCTCCTTATCAGCATCCGACGACCTTGTGAAGGAAATTCTACCTGCCCACTTACATCAGCTGGCAGGTGTACATGATCCCAATTTTACACGCTGTGCCACAGAGTGGGCCTCTCGTGCAGGCCCATCACCTCAACCACCATCCCCAAAAGCCCACAGGCAATCCAGCTGGGATGGCCCCATTGTAGACAAAGTTGCTGCAGAGTGCCTGGTGCTGCATCAACACAGCACGACATTGCTCGCCTCACAGCAGTAGCAGCCCCACATGCAGGGGATTTCCTGTTAGCAACCCCAATGTCGGCAACTGGCACGCGTCTCACACCCACGCCCTCCGAATTGCTGTGGCCCTCCGCCTTGCTGCCCCAATCCACACCAGATATAGGTGTATTTGCGGCGAGGTGGTGGCTGACAGGTACGGCCACCATGGCCTACTCTGCCAAAGCACAGGAGGATGGCACTCGAGGCACAGTGAAGTTAACGACATCATCAAGAGGAGCCTCACCACAGCTGGATGCCCAGCTGAGAGAGAGCCTCGTTACCTAACGCCCCGTAACTCTGATGCTCTTATTGGTCGCCCGGATGGTATCACAGTGAACCCCTGGAAGAATGGCAAGCAGTTGGTATGGGACTACACGTGCGTATCAACCCTGGCTAACACCTACATTGACCTCAGTGTTGCACAACCAGGTGGCGCTGCCACCCACAGGGAAGCAGCCAAATCCCGTAAGTATAGAGAACTGGATCACCACTACAATTTTGTCCCCATTGCTTCTGAGACACTCGGCGCCTGGGGTAAAAGTGCTACCAGTTTTTTGAAGGAACTGGGTTCTAGGCTCATTGAAACAACAAGGGACCCTAGAGCTGCCAGCTTTCTTTTCCAGCGCCTCAGCGTGGCGATACAGAGGGGAAATGCGCACTGCATCCAGGGTTCCTGCCCGCCATCTGAGGAGCTGGAGGAACTCGACAACCTATGATAACCATCTTTGTAACCTATATGTAACTCCTTTTTTGTAACAAGTTCAAATAAAGCAAATATATATGTGTACATACAAAAGAATGGGGGTGGTAGGAGAAGAAAATATTAGTGTTCAGTGAGAAACCACAAGGTCTCCTCTGAATACGTTTTATTTTCTTCTCCGAGGCTATGGGTCCCCACATTGGCACCAGAGGTGGTACCCTCTATATATATATATATATATATATAGATATATATATATATATATATATATATATATATATATATATATATATATATATATATATATAATAT
>WNGS01000688.1:103766-118349 GCA_020271785.1 Procambarus virginalis | reverse complement strand
GGCGTCATGGGGTGGTGACGCCGACCATTGTCCTCCTGTCACCCCAGTGTATGAGCGAGTCATGCTCGGGTGTATGATGGGGTTGTGGTGATTCTACATCCACATGTGTGTATGCTCCGCGGCCACTCAGGGCGCCCCCAGGCGCCACGAGGCCGCCCCCAGGCCGCCCGGCCACCCACCGGCCAGGCCAGGCCACCCCACCCCGCGCACCAGCCGCCCGGGTGGGGTGCTGTGACGTCACGCGCACCCGTGGCTACATTCGCTGAGGGCCACGCGGTGGCCACATGCTTGGCCACCTCCTTTGGCCAACCCCTTGGCCACTTTCCCAGGACAGCCTAGGGGCCACATCTTGTCGACGCACGAGGAGCAAGCTAAGTTGACAGCCAGGTGGTAGTGACTTGGAAAGGAGAAAAATGAGTAGGAAATTGTGATTACAAATATTCAGAGTATAACAGTGTCTCAGTATTAGTGGAAATCATGGTAGAAAAGTTGTGTGGTCCCCTAGCCCGGCCAGGCTAGGGAAGCAGCTGTGAGACACCTGTCAGTAGCACGCCCAGGTGATGAGGGGGCAGTACCTGGAGAGAGATTGTCCACAATAATACCTCATGTCGTTTTTTATATATATATATATATATATTTCTGTAGATAATGTTGTGTGTAGACTGACTAGAGTATGGGACCAGTCAGTGTAGTGAATCATCATATAAATGATCCAGTCTGTCGATTCTGTATAATCGTTCAGCCTTGGTTAGTGCCATGGTACCGCAGGTGTAATTAGGCCAGTGTAGAGTTAAGCAGGCCATGGGGCAGGGTTATAAGTGGATATCCTGAGGTCTGTATATTGTCCTGGTGATTAATTTGCATTGTTTATGTAAGGCTTTCCATATGTTTCATTTGCATGTTGTTGTACTGTGTTGTGTGGTGAGTCAGTAGTTGTGATTGCTGACTGATTGCTAATGATGTCATTAGCATGTGGGGCATGCTGACGGTATCATTATGTTGCAGGTTTGTGCAGTGTTATCAGGTATACGTTATTACTGTCCTAGGAACTGTGTGAGGATTTTAAGGGGACCTTTGAGTATTCAGGGAAATTCTCAGTCACTTAATGAGAGCGAGCAATTAGTTAATTTGACTAATTATGGGAGAATTAGCGCCAGCTGTCCGCGTAGAGCGACGGTGTCATATATTAACGTAAATTGTCTTGCTGAAGCAACCGGGATCAATCGTTCTTTTGCAACGTTTGCAAGATTAGAGGGGGGCAGTAATATTGGTATACCTTGAGTTGTTGCAAAACCGTGTGTCATTACTGTGTGGGCATAGTAAGTAACGAGTTGCAGCAGTCAGCAACAAAGTACTACTTTAATCACACAAACAATTGTCTCACGCTAGACAACAACATGATGGTGATGATGGTACTCTACGTTAACACAAGTCATCTTGTCTCTCAACACAAGTCATCTAGTTACAATAACTCAAACTCTTACATTACATCACACTGACTCCCTGCAAGTATTCAGTGAGTAATTCTAAATTAAGGTCAAATGGACCACTAATTACATCCCAATTGAGTTACGTTAACTAAGCCTACCCCAAGTGGGTGGCTTCTCAACTGTCTGTCATTAATTACTTTACAATGAGTGCTAATTACCCTAATTAACCTCAAGCAATTAATTAACTGTCACCAGGACCGATAATTAATCATACATAAATACGTCTCACCCCGCACTGCCTAAGCAGGTCTCATCAAGCACTGTGAATTCACGGAAGAGGAGTTAATTACTAATTAACAATGAGTGCAACTTAATCCACTGTCACCAGACAGAATATGATTAATATAACGTATGCTAACTCCATAACCTCGCTTTACCGAGTCATCTGAGTCCTCAAGACTCCAAACGTTAATTACTCCACTAATTATCATGAGCCACTAATTGCCTTAACCCCGAAAGGTAATTAGTCTCGAGCAACTGACATTAACACTATCACTGTCAGACTCTGACAGATCCTCTCCATTATGTGAATTCATGATGAGAATGCTAATTACATAATTAGCCAGAGTGGTCAATTAGTTGTCACACGGACAATTAATTGCACTGGAAACGTATTCAACAAGCTCAAGATCAACACTGTTCTACCATACAGCCCTCACTCATCCCACAACAAATGTGCACCCCTTTATCCAGTTTATTACCCCTAATTAACTCACTGAATCCTTAAGTCCTCAACACAACTTAAAGAAACAAAGTAACCCAAATGATACATAGGTCACACATATAATGGCATGCAAAACTACAAAATAGCACCGCCCACAATGTAGTATGACTCAGTAACCTTTACAAGTGGGGGGACAGTGGGGGAACGCTGCCTTCCCCCCCACCAAGGGAGACGTTGAGATGTTGTTGTAGCCTGCCCCTCCCTGTGACGTCACGCCACGCTACAGGGCGAGGGGCGTCTGTGATTGGTGTAGGCATTCCTACTCCTATGTCGAGTTTTGGCGCCAATGATTGTTACTGGAAGCTGCACGATGGAGTCGTGCCGGCTTCCTGCTGATTGGTCAAGACAAGGTAGGGGGGGGAGATATGGGGATGTGAGTCTCTCTACCCGCCTAGAGGTTCAGTTTGAATGGGCAGCAACCTGGGAAGGAAGTGATTCTGGGTGGAGGTGGCGAGTCTGCCACCTCCACCCCATTAATCAGGGGTGATCCTGACTAATCTTCTTGCATGGCACTCCTGCCACCCTGGGTGTGTCGAAGCCCATATTCACGTGAAACTGGGACTGATAAATACAGGACAGTGAAAAGCCTCAGGGACAGTGATCACCCATGGGGCAGCTACCAGAGCCCCATTGGGTAGCAGGTGGCTCAGATTATCCTGTATGTTCATGGACAATTGGGTGGAATAATGGGCAGGGCCTACCAGTGTAATTAAGGTGATATTACAGCCCCTGTTGGACTTTGAATTCCGCCCGACGGCGTCATGTGGTGGTGACGCCGACCATTGTCCTCCTTGTCACCCAGTGTATGAGCGAGTCATGCTCGGGTGTATGATGGGGTTGTGGTGATTCTTCATCCACATGTGTGTATGCTCGCGGCCACTCAGGCCGCCCCCAGGCCGCCCGGCCACCCACCGGCCAGGCCAGGCCACCCCACCCGCGCACCAGCCGCCCGGGTGCGGTGCTGTGACGTCACGCGCCACCGCGGCTACATCCGCTGAGGGCCACGCAGTGGCCACATGCTTGGCCACCCCCTTTGGCCAACCCCTTGGCCACTTTCCCAGGAGAGCCTAGGGCCACATCTTGTCGACACACGAGGAGCAAGCTAAGTGTTGACAGCCAGGTGGTAGTGACTTGGGAAAGGAGAAAAATGAGTAGGAAATTGTGAGTACAAATATTCAGAGTGTAACAGTGTCTCAGTATTAGTGGAAATCATTGCCTAATGATGTCATTAGCATGTGGGGCATGCTGACGGTATCATTATGTTGCAGGTTTGTGCAGTGTTATCAGGTATACGTATTACTGTCTTAGGAACTGTGTTGAGGATTTAAGGGGACCCTTTGAGTATTCAGGGAAATTCTCAGTCACTTAATGAGAGCGAACAATTAGTTAATTTGCCTAATTATGGGAGAATTAGCGCCAGCTGTCCGCGTAGAGCGACGGTGTCATATATTAACGTAAAATTGTCTTGCTGAAGCAAGCGGGATCGATCGTTCTTTTGCAACGTTTGCAAGATTAGAGGGGACAGTAATATTGGTATACCTTGAGTTGTTGCAAAACCGTGTGTCATTACTGTGTGGGCAAAGTAATTAACGAGTTGCAGTAGTCGCAACCGTATGTGGGCGGTGCTATTTTGTTGTTTTGCATGCCATTATATGTGTGACCTATGTACCATTTGGGTTACTTTGTTTCTTTAAGTTGTGTTGAGGACTTAAGGATTTAGTGAGTTAATTAGGGATAATTATTTGAATAAAGGGGTGCACATTTGTTGTGGGATGAGTGAGAGCTGTTATGGAAGAACAGTGCTTGTGATCAGAAGAACAGTGATCTTGAGCTTGTTGAATACGTTTTCCGGTGCAATTAATTGTCCGTGTGACAACTAATTGACCACTCTAGCTAATTATGTAATTAGCATTCTCATCATGAATTCACGTAGTGGGAGAGGATCTGTCAGAGTCTGTCAGTGATAGTGTTAACATCAGTTGCTAGAGACTAATTACCTTTCGGGGTTAAGGCAATTAGTGGCTCGTGATAATTAGTGGAGTAATTAAACGTCTGGAGTCTTGAGGACTCAGATGACTCCGTAAAGCGAGGTCATGGAGTTAGCATACGTTATATTAATCATATTCTGTCTGGTGACAGTGGATTAAGTTGCACTCATTGTTAATTAGTAATTAACTCCTCTTCCGTGAATTCACCGTGTTTGATGAGACCTGCTTAGGCAGTGCGGGGTGAGACGTATTTATGTATGATTAATTATCGGTCCTGGTGACAGTTAATTAATTACTCGAGGTTAATTAGGGTAATTAGAACTCATAGTAAAGTAATTAATGACACAGACTGTTGAGAAGCCACACACTTGGGGTAGGCTTAGTTAACGTAACTCAATTGGGATGTAATTAGTGGTCCGTTTGACCTTAATTAAGAATTACTCACTGAATACTTGCAGGGAGTCAAGTGTGATGTAATGTAAGAGTTTCAGTTATTGTAACTAGATGACTTGTGTTGAGAGACAAGATGACTTGTGTTAACGTAGAGTACCATCAATCACCATCATGTTGTTGTCTAGCGTGAGACAATTGTTTGTGATTAAAGTAGTAATTTGTTGCTGACTGCTGTGATCAGTCAATTAACGTAATTCATTATCACATAATTGATGTTGTAATTGATTAAGGCAATTGCTTTTGGTCATCGTCTAGTGACGAGGGTAAAGTAACTTGGGATGTGTGGAGCTGTGTCCCAGAATCCCACCTTGCCTGACTTTGTTCACTTTAGTTGTGATAGGGGGAGTCACTGTTAGACTACCCGCCTAGTTACGGGGGTCACTCCTGTTTGTAAGGAGGACCTTAAGCTCGTGATTAGAGTAGCTGTACACCGTGAAGCCGTGTCACTATTGATTGCTTGCTTGTGTCATCAGTGGATACTTCTTTTGTTCAGTTAGTTCATGTTGTCAGCCCGAAGTGTCAGCAGGATGGAGCCTGCTGTCATTTCTCGAGGGGCTGTTGAATAGCTGTGTTGCAAATGCCACTGGATGGTCATTAACGTAATTAAATCACTCGCTGTGGTGTAACTTAGTCTGTGATATTATTTTTTTTGATTTGCAATATTGCGTCATCAGTGGGCACAGCTGTGTTCAGGTTAGTTCAGTATGCAGCCACACAGCAAGGGTTGCTAGTTAGCTGTTGGTTATAGTTCCACTGGATGGACATTAACGTAAATGTAAACTCGATAATGTAGTAGTCTAGTCTCTTGTTATTAATAAATTGTTTATTTATAGAAAACGGTCTTTGATGTCAACCTTCAACTATTCTGTGCCACACCCATGTTCTGATGTATTTGATTATTGTTGCTGTGATCTTTGATATGACGGCTGTGCTCTTGGGAATTCGAATTCCAATTCATAGCGCCACATCAAATATAAAATTTGATTGTGAGAACCCGTCGGTTACCCTTTATTGGTATTAACGTCATGTTTAACTAGGAGGAACCAGCGGCCTATGTGGACAGGTTTCACCCTGGTGGTGGAAGCCTGGCGGTTTGCTCCCGCTTCTCCTTTTTCTATTGGACTCATGCTTAACTGCCAAGAGCAGCCTTTAAACTTGTAGTCCACCTCCTAAGGAAGGTAGGCATAGAGAAAAATCTCACAACGGCATCAATAGCAAATTGAAGCCGGCGCTGACGGAGAGGCGAATCATCACCTGACAGCAAAGGGTAAGATCATCGACATAGTGAGCGGAGAAAACACCGGAAGGAAAAGAGGACAGAAGACCATTGAGGGCAACCAGAAAAAGAGTAGTGCTCAGAACACTACCCTGGGGCACACCTTCGTATTGCTGAAAGAGGCAGAGAGAGCGGTACCAAGTCGCACCCGAAAGGAACAACGAGAGAGGAAGCTGTGGAGAAGGAGAGGGAGATGACTACGAAGGCCAAAAGAATGAAGTTGGGATAGAATATGATGTCGTCAAGTGGTGTCGTAAGCCTTTTTCAGGTCAAAAAGGACGGCAACAACGGAGGTCTTCACAGCAAAAGCAGTACGAATATAGACCTCCAAGTTCACCAGGACATCTGTTGTGCTGCGGCACTTACGGAAACCAAATTGAGAAGGGGAGAGGAGGTGATGGTGTTCCAGGAACCACATCAGACGAACGTTAACCATACGTTCAAAGAGTTTGCAGACACAATTTGTGAGGGCAATAGGGCGAAAATCCTTAGGGGATGTTACCAGAGACCCTGGTTTGCGAACAGGAAGGACAACGACATCGAGCCAGTCCTCAGGGACTAACGACGACTCCCAGATCCGATTATACAGACTCAGTAAATACTGAGATGTGCACGGAGGAAGATGGTGAAGCATCTCATAATGAATACCATCGAGCCCGCCGCCGTAGAACCGCAGAGGGCCAGGGCAGAACGAAGTTCAGAGAGAGAGAAGGGATCATTATATGGAAGTCGAAGACAAGTGCAGAAATCTAAAGGACGAGACTCAAGGACAAGTTTACGAAGAAGGAAAGATTGGGGAAGATGAAGACCAGAGCTAACAGAAGGAAAGTGGGAACCCAGTTCGGAAGCGACCTGCAACGGGTCCGCCACAAGAGTACCACGGAGGTGGAGGACCGGGGGAAACATCGGGAATGAACTTACCCGCTATCTTGCAGATACGCTTCCAGATCTGTGGCAGAGGAGTTTCGGACGTAATGGTGGAGACATAAGATGCCCAACATTCACGTTTAGCCATACGGATGGCCCTACGGGCCACCGCACTTGCTTTCCGAAAGAAGAGAAAAGAATCGGCCGTCTGCCGACGGCGGTGCCTCTTCTAGGCTGCACGCTTACAGCAGACAGCCCGAGCACAGTCTGCATTCCACCAGGGAACGCACTTCTGTGGACCCCGAGAGGAAGAGCGAGGAATAGAGCGGAGGGCAGCGTCGAAGACAGTGTCATGGAAAAGGAGGAGAGCACGAGGGAGAGGTCAGAGAGAGCAGCACTGAGGGTAAATAGGTTCCCGTCCGCCTTAGCAAACTGCCACCTAAGGGAAGGAGAGGGAAGGGCGAAAAGAGAAAAAGGAAACAAGGATGGGGAAATGGTCACTGCCGTGGAGGTCATCAAGAACCTGCCACGTGAAATCTAAGTAAAGAGAAGAAGAGCAAAGAGAAAGATCAAGACAGGAAAGGGTGCGAGTCCGAGAGTCCAGATGCGTGGGCTCACCAGAATTCAGAAGAGACAGGGAAGAAGAGAGGATAAACGGCTCAAGAAGGCGACCCCGGGTGTTCGCAGAACAACACCCCAAAGAGAATGACGACAATTGAAATCACCCAGCAGGAGCACAGGCTCCGGCAAGGAGTCCAGTAGGTGTTTCAGATCAGGAAGAGAAACCGGGATACTCGGGGGGAGATAAATGGAACAAACCGTATACCATTTCCCCACAAAGATAAGAGGAGCAGAACAATGGAGAGGCAAAGGAAAAAGTAAGGGGACAAAGGGAACATCAGAGCGAATCAAGAGAGCAGAAGAGTTAGGAGCCCCAGCAACAGCTGGGGGAGGGGGGGGGGGAGAAAAGGAATATCCACGAAAGCAACCAGGACGAGCACCAAGCATCGGCTCCTGGAGACAGACACAAAGGGGCAAAAACCGCGAAATCTGAAGTTGGAGTTCGGGGAAATTGGCGTAATAACCCCGAACGTTCCATTGAAGAATAGACATCGACGAGAAGAGAAAGGACAACAACAGAAAACAAGGAAGAAACAAAGGCGAAAGAGCAACACAGCACGTTAAAGAATATCAGGGTCAGCAAAGTCAGGGTTAGGGGGCACGGGCAAACTGAGCAAAGACGGAGGGAAGGAAGCGGGAGAACAGACCAGAGGTGGGCGGGCGGGGTCCGGAGGAGGAGGAGGAAGAGGAGGAGACAACGAAGAGAGCAGTCAAGGACAGCAGCAGGAAGAGGGGGAGTAGAAAGAGGGGAGCGCCCCTCAGCAAGGGCAGCAACCGAGAGGGAAGCGGAGGCCAAAGAAACCTCCGTAGCAGGAACAGGGGGGCGCAACCACAGAAATGGGAGGGGAAGGAGCAATAGAGCCAGTAGTAGGGGCCAAGGAAGAAAGCGAAGCCTTCTTACCTGCCGGGGAGGAGGAAGGAGAGGAGCCAGGCTTACGCTTCTGACTTAAAGAAACCGGTGTCCCAGCAACTACATACCGGGTAACGGATTCCAGTGTCTCAACAGGAGAAGCTGAATGAAAGCACACACGATGGCAGTTAGGAGAGCGATGGACATCAGCCTGCACCGACAGGTGGCGGTCTATAGATGGAGGAGAAGGATGGGAAGGAGGATCGGAAGGAGACGAGGAAGAAGACACAGGAGACATGACAGACCGGGTAAAAAGAAGGGAACCCCAGACAGAGGACCAGGAGGGGGACCCTTCGGGACAGAACTCAAAGGAACAGAGGAGGGGACAGTGGGCGTATCAGGGTCCAAGGCCCGGAAACGGTTGTGAGTCTGAGGAAGGTGGGAAGGACGAGGAGAGGAAGAGCGCAACACGCGAGCATAAGAGACGTTAGCATAAGGCGGGAGCCGGCGAACATGGCGCCTCGCCTCAAGAAAAGATAAACGCTCCCGGTGCTCCAAGTTGAGGACGGCAGCCTCAAGCTTGTAATGGATACAGGCACGGGAGAAGGTAGGGTGGGCCTCACCGCAGTTGAGGCAGCGAGCCTGGGGAGAAGTGCACTCCGACTTAGAGTGACCTTCACCCCCACACAAAGGACAGAGAGAGACAGTCCCAGAGCAGCGGAGGGCACCATGCCCAAACCTCCAGCACTTGTTACAAAGCCGAGGAGAAGGAATATACTCCGACCAAGTGTAACACAGGGGGTGGTACATGGACCATGTGTAACACAGGGGATGGTGCAAGGACCAGGTGTAACACAGGGGGTGGTACATGGACCATGTGTAACACAGGGGATGGTGCAAGGACCAGGTGTAACACAGGGGGTGGTACATGGACCATGTGTAACACAGGGGATGGTGCAAGGACCAGGTGTAACACAGGGGGTGGTACATGGACCATGTGTAACACAGGGGATGGTGCAAGGACCAGGTGTAACACAGGGGGTGGTACATGGACCATGTGTAACACAGGGGATGGTGCAAGGACCAGGTGTAACACAGGGGGTGGTACATGGACCATGTGTAACACAGGGGATGGTGCAAGGACCAGGTGTAACACAGGGGGTGGTACATGGACCATGTGTAACACAGGGGATGGTGCAAGGACCAGGTGTAACACAGGGGGTGGTACATGGACCATGTGTAACACAGGGGATGGTGCAAGGACCAGGTGTAACACAGGGGGTGGTACATGGACCATGTGTAACACAGGGGGTGGTGCAAGGACCATGTGTAACACAGGGGGTGGTGCATGGACCATGTGTAACACAGGGGGTGGTGCAAGGACCAAGTGTAATACAGGGGGTGGTAAATGGACCATGTGTAACACAGGGGGTGGTACATGGACCATGTGTAACACAGGGGGTGGTACATGGACCATGTGTAACACAGTGGGTGGTACATGGACCATGTGTAACACAGGGGGTGGTACATGGACCATGTGTAACACAGGGGGTGGTGCAAGGACCAAGTGTAATACAGGGGGTGGTAAATGGACCATGTGTAACACAGGGGGTGGTACATGGACCATGTGTAACACAGTGGGTGGTACATAGACCATGTGTAACACAGGGGGTGGTATATGGACCAGGTGTAACACAGGGGATAGTATATGGACCATGTGTAACACAGGGGGTGGTACATGGACCATGTGTAACACAGTGGGTGGTACATGGACCATTTGTAACACAGGGGGTGGTATATGGACCATGTGTAACACAGGGGGTGGTACATGGACCATGTGTAACACAGGGGGTGGTTCAAAGAACATGTGTAACACAGGGGGTGGTATATGGACCATGTGTAACACAGGGGGTGGAATATGGACCATGTGTAACACAGGGGGTGGTATATGGACCATGTGTAACACAGGGGGTGGTTCAAAGACCATGTGTAACACAGGGGGTGGTACATGGACCATGTGTAACACAGGAGGTAGTATATGGACCATGTGTAACACAGGGGGTGGTTCAAAGACCATGTGTAACACAGGGGGTGGTGCAAGGACCATGTGTAACACAGTGGGTGGTACATGGACCATGTGTAACACAGTGGGTGGTATATGGACCATGTGTAACACAGTGGGTGGTATATGGACCATGTGTAACACAGGGGGTGGTATATGGACCAGGTGTAACACAGGGGGTGGTTCAAAAACCATGTGTAACACAGGGGGTGGTGCAAGGACCATGTGTAACACAGTGGGTGGTATATGGACCATGTGTAACACAGTGGGTGGTATATGGACCAGGTGTAACACAGGGGGTGGTTCAAAGACCATGTGTAACACAGTGGGTGGTACATGGACCATGTGTAACACAGGGGGTGGTGCAAGACCATGTGTAACACAGGGGGTGGTACATGGACCATGTGTAACACAGGGGGTGGTACATGGACCAGGTGTAACACAGGGGGTGGTACATGGACTAGGTGTAACACAGGGGGTTTAAATGGACCAGTTGTAACACAGTGGGTGGTACATGTACCAGCTGTAATAGAGTGGATGGTACATGGACCATGTGTAACACAGTGGGTGGTACATGGACCATGTGTAAGACAGGGGGTGGTACATGGACCATGTGTAACACAGTGGGTGGTACATGGACCATGTGTAACACAGTGGGTGGTACATGGACCAGTGTAACACAGGGGTTGGTACATGGACGATGTGTAACACAGGGGGTGGTACATGGACCTTGTGTAACACAGAGAGTGGTACATGGACCATGTGTAACACAGTGGGTGGTACATGGACCATGTGTAACACAGGGGTGGTACATGGACCATGTGTAACACAGGGGGTGGTACATGGACCATGTGTAACACAGGGGGTGGTACATGGACCATGTGTAACACAGTGGGTGGTACATGGACCATGTGTAACACAGGGGGTGGTACATGGACGATGTGTAACACAGGGGGTGGTACATGGACCTTGTGTAACACAGAGAGTGGTACATGGACCATGTGTAACACAGTGGGTGGTACATGGACCATGTGTAACACAGGGGGTGGTACATGGACCATGTGTAACACAGTGGGTGGTACATGGACCATGTGTAACACAGAGGGTGGTACATGTACCAGCTGTAATAGAGTGGATGGTACATGGACCAGGTGTAACACAGAGGGTGGTACATGGACCAGTGTAACACAGTGGTGGTACATGGACCATGTGTAACACAGGGGGTGGTACATGGACCAGGTGTAACACAGGGTGGTACATGGACCATGTGTAACACAGGGGTGGTACATGGACCAGGTGTAACACAGGGGGGTACATGGACATGTGTAACACAGGGGGTGGTACATGGACCAGGTGTAACACAGGGGGTGGTACATGGACCATGTGTAACACAGGGGGTGGTACATGGACCAGTGTAACACAGGGGGTGGTACATGGACCAGGTGTAACACAGGGGGTGGTACATGGACCAGTGTAACACAGGGGGTGGTACATGGACCATGTGTAACACAGGGGTGGTACATGGACCATGTGTAACACAGGGGGTGGTACATGGACCAGGTGTAACACAGGGGGTGGTACATGGACCAGGTGTAAACAGGGGGTGGTACATGGACCAGGTGTAACACAGGGGGTGGTACATGGACCAGGTGTAACACAGGGGGTGGTACATGGACCATGTGTAACACAGGGGGTGGTACATGGACCAGGTGTAACACAGGGGTGGTACATGGACCAGGTGTAAACACAGGGGTGGTACATGGACCATGTGTAACACGGGGGTGGTACATGGACCAGGTGTAACACAGGGGGTGGTACATGGACCAGGTGTAACACAGGGGGTGGTACATGGACCAGGTGTAACACAGGGGGGGGTACATGGACCAGGTGTAACACAGGGGGGTGGTACATGGACCCTGTGTAACACAGGGGGTGGTACATGGACCAGGTGTAACACAGGGGGTGGTACATGGACCAGGGTAACACAGGGGGTGGTACATGGACCAGGTGTAACACAGGGGTGGTACATGGACCAGGTGTAACACAGGGGGTGGTACATGGACCAGGTGTAACACAGGGGTGGTACATGGACCAGGTGTAACACAGGGGGGTGGTACATGGACCAGGTGTAACACAGGGGGGTGGTACATGGACCAGGTGTAACACAGTGGGTGGTACATGGACCATGTGTAACACAGGGGGTGGTACATGGACCAGGTGTAACACAGTGTGGTGGTACATGGACCAGGTGTAACACAGGGGGTGGTACATGGACCATGTGTAACACAGGGGGTGGTACATGGACCAGGTGTAACACAGGGGTGGTACATGGACCAGGTGTAACACAGAGGGTGGTACATGGACCAGGGTAACACAGAGGGTGGTACATGGACCAGGTGTAACACAGGGGGTGGTACATGGACCAGGTGTAACACAGGGGGTGGTACATGGACCAGGTGTAACACAGGGGGTGGTACATGGACCAGGTGTAACACAGGGGTGGTACATGGACCAGGTGTAACACAGGGGGTGGTACATGGACCAGGTGTAACACAGGGGTGGTACATGGACCAGGTGTAACACAGGGGTGGTACATGGACCAGGTGTAACACAGGGGGTGGTACATGGACCATGTGTAACACAGGGGTGGTACAGGACCAGGTGTAACACAGGGGGTGGTACATGGACCATGTGTAACACAGGGGGTGGTACATGGACCAGGTGTAACACAGGGGGTGGTACATGGACCAGGTGTAACACAGGGGGTGGTACATGGACCAGGTGTAACACAGGGGTGGTACATGGACCATGTGTAACACAGGGGGTGGTACATGGACCAGGTGTAACACAGGGGGTGGTACATGGACCATGTGTAACACAGGGGGTGGTACATGGACCAGGGTAACACAGGGGGTGGTACATGGACCAGGTGTAACACAGGGGGTGGTACATGGACCATGGTAACACAGGGGTGGTACATGGACCAGGTGTAACACAGGGGGTGGTACATGGACCAGGTGTAACACAGGGGGTGGTACATGGACCAGGTGAACACAGGGGGTGGTACATGGACCAGGTGTAACACAGGGGTGGACATGGACCATGTGTAACACAGGGGTGGTACATGGACCAGGTGTAAACAGGGGGTGGTACATGGACCAGGTGTAACACAGGGGGTGGTACATGACCAGGTGTAACACAGGGGTGGTACATGGACCATGTGTAACACAGGGGGTGGTACATGGACCAGGTGTAACACAGGGGTGGTACATGGACCAGGTGTAACACAGGGGGTGGTACATGGACCAGGTGTAACACAGGGGGTGGTACATGGACCAGTGTAACACAGGGGGTGGTACATGGACCAGGTGTAACACAGGGGGTGGTACATGGACCAGGTGTAACACAGGGGGTGGTACATGGACCAGGTGTAACACAGGGGGTGGTACATGGACCAGGTGTAACACAGGGGTGGTACATGGACCAGGTGTAACACAGGGGGTGGTACATGGACCAGGTGTAACACAGGGGGTGGTACATGGACCAGGTGTAACACAGTGGGTGGTACATGGACCAGGTGTAACACAGGGGTGGTACATGGACCAGGTGTAACACAGTGGTGGTACATGGACCATGTGTAACACAGGGGTGGTACATGGACCAGGTGTAACACAGGGGGTGGTACATGGACCAGGTGTAACACAGGGGGTGGTACATGGACCAGGTGTAACACAGTGGGTGGTACATGGACCATGTGTAACACAGGGGTGGTACATGGACCAGGTGTAACACAGGGGTGGTACATGGACCAGGTGTAACACAGTGGGTGGTACATGGACCAGGTGTAACACAGGGGGTGGTACATGGACCAGGTAACACAGGGGGTGGTACATGGACCAGGTGTAACACAGGGGGTGGTACATGGACCAGGTGTAACACAGGGGTGGTACATGGACCAGGTGTAACACAGGGGGTGTACATGGACCAGTGTAACACAGTGGGTGGTACATGGACCAGGTGTAACACAGGGGTGGTACATGGACCATGTGTAACACAGGGGGTGGTACATGGACCATGTGTAACACAGGGGGTGGTACATGGACCATGTGTAACACAGGGGTGGTACATGGACCAGGTGTAACACAGGGGTGGTACATGGACCAGGTGTAACACAGGGGTGGTACATGGACCAGGTGTAACACAGGGGGTGGTACATGGACCATGTGTAACACAGGGGGTGGTACATGGACCA
>WNGS01000688.1:92357-102766 GCA_020271785.1 Procambarus virginalis | reverse complement strand
TTCTCAGGACCCTACCGTGTTAAGGAGTGCCGGAACAACTTCAACTACGTTCTCGAGACACCCGATAGGCGGCGGAAGACCCAGCTGTGCCACATTAATTTACTCAAGCCCTACCATGGGGTTCCTCCCACTGTGTTAACCAATTTCACCTCATTTACAGGTCCATACAGCCACAGTGAGACCTTCCCTGCTTCTCCTTCCGAGAGCACTGACACTGAGACAGCGCTCTCTAACTCGGAAATCCTTACTAACCTTCAACATCATTTTCAGGACGATAATAGTGCTCCACTAATCAAACTCGTCAGAGAATATCAAGAGTTGTTTCGAGATGACCCCCAAGAGTGTACTGTAACTCGGCACGACATCCAACTGCTACCTGACACCCAGCCGATTCGCCAACCATTCTACCGAATCAGCCCGAGCAAAACGGAAGTCATGCGGGCTGAGGTACAGTATCTCTTGGACCATGGACTGGCTACCCCCTGTGAGTCCCCCTGGGCCTCACCATGCATCCTGGTACCCAACCTCACGGCAAAATCCGTCTGTGTACGGATTATAGGAAGTTGAACCAGGTCACAGTGAAGGACGCCTACCCAATACCCAGGGTAGACGACATTTTGGATGCCATTGGTAATGCCCGCTACCTGTCTCAGGTAGACCTACTAAAGGGCTACTACCAGGTGAGTTTAACGGAGCGAGCTAAGGTACTGTCCGCCTTTATAACCCCCTTGGTCTCTACAGGTACAATCGCCTTCCCTTTGGACTCTGCAATGCCCCAGCCACCTTTCAGAGAGCTGTCAACCGCGTCATCCAGGGCTTGGAAAACACCTATGCCTATTTGGACGACATTGTGGTAGCATCCAACACCTGGAGCGAACACCTGCTCCAGCTACAACGATTGTTCTACAAGCTCCTGAAAGCCGGCCTCACCATCAATTTGGGCAAGTCCACCTTCGCGAAAGGTAAAGTGCGGTACCTGGGTCATGTTATAGGGAGTGGCAACCTGGCTCCGTTAAACATTCACATTCAAGCAATCCAACAGTATCCACAGCCTACTACCAGGAAGCAGCTCCTGCGCTTCCTTGGTCTTGCTTCCTATTACCGTAGGTTTGTGAAGAATTTTAGCACTGTTGCAACCCCATTAATCACCTTAACCAGTCCCAAGCAACGGTATAATTGGACCAGAGAGCAAACCGTTGCATTCGAACAACTCAAATTCCTCCTCTGTTCTAATCCCATTCTCGCCTCACCAGATATCAAGAAGCCTTTCATCCTCCATGTCGACGCCAGTGGTACCGGCATCGGAAGTGTCTTAATGCAGCAGCGAGGCGAGGAGGTTCTACCTGTCAGCTACTACAGTTGCAAGTTGAAGCCTCATCAGAAGAACTACAGTACTATAGAGAAGGAACTCCTGTCCATCGTCCTGAGCTTACAACACTTTGCACCATATCTGCACGGTGCTAGGTCCACTACCATCTATTCGGACCACAACCCTCTGAGATTTTTACATCAAGCCCAATTTAATAACCAACGTCTGCTGCGATGGGCTTTATATCTTCAAGGCTTCAACTTAAAGATCTGCTACATCAAGGGGCCTGATAACATCATCGCTGATGCCCTCTCCAGAGTGCATGAGGTAGAGGCAGCTCCACCTCCCACTCTACCTCCAGTGGACGTGATTCACCCGAAACGGCAGGCTTCGGGGGAGAGTTGTGACGATAATCTCTTATCAGAGATTTAGCCTGCTATTTCTGCGAATCACTCCTGTCCTCATCAATATACAAGATACGTTTTGTAGTGGCTAAACGTATTATATAGCCACACGTACCAGCAACTCCCTCCTTCCCCCCCCACTGCTGCACCTGGTCGACGCGCCGAACCTTCAACGGCCTAACGAGCGACTTGCGACCATCCAGCTTCCTCATTGGCCGCCAACCAACACTCCACTCCGGCTCCCCGCCAATCACAAGACCTCACCAGTTATTGTTGGAGTCCCTTACGTTTCTGCCAGCCAGAATATTGTGTGCTCGCAAGCTGTGAACTCGTAAGTGACTCACTCTGTGTGGTCAAATAGAGGTTCATAGTTAGTGCATATATTCCAGCATTCATATTTTACTTACTTTTGTATATCAATTCTCCTCCCCATTAACGTAATCTATTTTCATGTTTATATTGTTTATTATTTTTGCCAGTAAGCCAAGATTTTGCATTTATTTCAATTTGTGTTTTTATTGTTATTAAAATCCATATTTTTTATTATTGCTTTTAGTCTTTCCAACCTTACCACAGATTACCAAATCACGCAGTCATTCTTTTTTTTTTCTCTTTTTTTCCTTTTCTTTTTTTTATATATTATATGTGGCCCAGCACTGACACCTGCTAGTTGGAAGACTGCCGACCACCATTTCCAACTCGTTACCGTCACAATTTCTTGATGCACCTTGCAATACTGTACAGAAGTAGAATTTGTAGTCTTCTTATGAGATTGATTGATCTTGATTGATCACTACCACACAAGGAATAATGGTGTCTACCCTTGTGGCACTTGTTGCACATACGTAAGGAGACAGTACAGCTATTGGGGTCATGAGGACCCGTGCTCCTTGTGCATCTGTGTAATTCTTGCAAACGATGAATTCGGGTGTTATGGTCTGGATAAGTACCACACTTATAAGTAAGATGTTCATTATTGCAGAACAAACACTTCTTCACTGTAGTAGAAGTCGTAGGAGTGGTGCTCACTACGGGGTTTATAGGGTTCACTGTGTATGTACCTACATTTCCAGATTTCCATTTCGGAGATGATTTAATGAGATCTGGTTTTACTACAGTAGTTGCAGTACGTTGGGGTTTATGATGAGAGTTAGTAGAGAAGTTTGAAACACTCTTCCCATCTTGGTTGGCTCTTTGTCTTTCGACTAGGGTATGTAAACCTTCTGTAATTTCATTCATGGTCAGAGAGGTTTTATTGTACATAGTACACAATTTATCTAAAGTTACTCTTGGTAATTTGCGACTTACAACTACTTTTGTCATCCATTCAGCAGTCTGAATTTGAATTTTAAGGCTTAAAGCCTTGAGTAAAGATTCTAGCTCTAGTCTGAAGGTTTGGAGAGAATCTGTAGAATTATTAGCAGATGGTAAATCCAGCAATGTTTGGACTAAGATAGTAATAGTTCTTTCCTTGTTATCATAGTTGCTCTTAAGCAATTGAGCAGCTAGGTCGTAACCATCAATGGTCAGTGTTATGTTAGAGATTACCTTCAAGGCTTCAAGTAAATGGATAATTATGTAGGGCCAGTAATCTGGGTGAATATACTGGGCCCGAAATGATTAATGGTACATCTGGTTCGGTGAACCAAAATCTTATTTTTGGCTCTGAGAACCGGTATAGATTTTAATATTAGTTGTGACTGATCCGGTTCGTTAAGGACCAAAATTTTGTGGGGGGAAAACCTGACTCCAATAACTAATAATGAAATATATATACTTCGATAGCAATGATGGACCACCACTTTTTGAGAAAAAGTGGAAAACAAAGAGAGACAATGGAAAAACTGATCCCAAGAACTAGTGTCCTATGGATCTTAGTAAAACTGTAATTCTTATATAAATGGAGTCAAATTAACTTACACAAAATTGGGGGGTTACATGCTAAAAGATTAATACATCCCTAGCATTATTCTGTTGCTGGTTCTTCACCAGAGTAAATCAAATATGATAGTAAATAAGGTTGACTATTGTCGGGGTCCACGATGAGTATGGGGGGTGAGTGGACAACTGTACTGCAAGGACTCTATCCCTGAATCCTCTCAAAGCGGTTGCTTTGACAAATAACCCTTACTCACCGTCGTTCTACGGGTCTTCCCTTTGATCCTCTCGACGCCACTGCACGCCCAGGAGAGTACCCCAGTCAATCTCCCAACCGGCCTCAGGTCGTAGAGTGAGTGGAGACACAGATTGTTCCCTCAATCTGTTTGCCCGCCCCGGCAAAGAACTATCACACAGCCTTCAAGGTCGCCAACTGGTGTTTTTAGGTGTCCAGTAAAACTACAGTGGTGTTGTGTAATTGTGGCAAGACCAACTTCGATTAGATTGGACTCAGGCAAGTAATTATTTCTGTCACTCTTTTATTTCCTTTTGCAATCACAAGATATATGGAGGGGATGATATTAAACACCAAAGAGTTTTGGTATTTTACTTAAAGACAACGAGAAATATACGCATCAATAAACATATCAGAATCTAGTACAGCAGCTGCTCTCTCCTCAGCAAATAATCTGGAGCGCACCAATGTGGCAACACGCTCCCTCATTAACGTCACTTGTCAAATATCAGCTGACCCGCGCCCTAGTGCTCGTGAGAAAGGTTATTTGCTTGTTTTCTGGGGCCCCGCGCACCCCGTTTCTTGAACTTTTCGCAAACCACTCTATCTACCATTCACATGACATTTATGATTCCACTAAGTCGCGATACACCACTTCACTGGTCTCACGATGAATATCTTATTCTCACTGCACTCTAAATGATTTTTCACCGTACCAAGAAGATACACTATTCTTAATAATATTTACTGTGAATGCACTTACTCACTGTACTGTTCTTTAAATCTATAGTTGCTCTTAAAAGTGATATTACTGGCGATCACTTCACATGAGATTATTCAGTACACAGGCATATACATTGATAAATCAGTAATCAATACACAGGCATATATATATATATATATATATATATATATATATATATATATATATATATATATATATATATATATATATATATATATATATACATATATATAATATATATATATATATATATATATAAATCATAATCAATACACAGGCATTTATATAAAGTCTGGGCTCATAGCCTAACACCAATAACTGGTTCACTACTAATATATATATAATAATAATCACAGGAAATGAATTATAGTCACAGCAAATTCCTTAGTAAATCCTGGTGCTTGCACACACCACACATAGATATATGTAAACGGATACTGTGAGTACTCAGGGTAGCCTCACCACACACTGTGCTCTCTGTGAGAGATTCAGGTGAGACTTGCCCACGACACATAAAATATTCTGACAAATATATATATCTAACTAAAGGGGAAATGGGAGGGTAACTGTAAACACCTACTTCACCTATCCTATGATGAGAGTTGAGTTGTTGCTCGCCTCGTACACCCTCCAGAAACACAAGCCAACGTCCCAGGATGATCGCGTCTCGCCGCTTCAGTACACTGCAGGTCCGTACTCCTCCTCCACTTCCTTGCAGGGTTGGAGTCGGTCTCCCGGCCGTCAACTTTCCTCCCAACTACGGCAGCCAGCCTACGTCTCTGCGGTAGTCATACGTTTCCCAATTAGTTCCTTGTCACTGTACTCCCTGTGGAACTGCCTCCCACCACTACGATGTCACTGTGAAGTTATCAAACGTCCCAGACGATACTGCTTAAGCTCCACACGCACAGCACCTGACTCCAGAGCACTTGAAGCTCGCTACACTGTCAATTCCCTCGTCGTCTAGGTATGTCAATAGGTATTTAGGAAGACTTCTCGACGTGCTTGCATACATCTGGTGACTCGTAAGGTTCCACTGGTTTGTCGTCTTACTGTTAAACTTGACAGGATCGTCGATCACACGTCCAACCTAGTTGACAAGGCGGTCAACTAGGTTCGCTCACGGTGGAATGGCCCAGCCACTAAACTGTCTCCTATTCTGTGTGAACTGTTAAGGACGTCACACACATCGATGCCCGGCCCACTTCTTGCAACGCACCTGTCCCGGAGCACTTGCTGCTCAATATTCCGTCAATTCCTTATTTGGCCACACCTGGGTGGCCAAATAAGCAAATAAGGAAGACCTCATAGAGTGCGTGCTGACAACAGGAGACGCTTATATCCACCGGAGCTCGGGTAATCCGTCACTCTGACAGGATGACCGGTCGCACGTCTTGCCTCTCGGACGCGTCGTGTGATACTGATGGCGCCAAGGCGCCGCCACGGCTGGACCCCCCTGCCTATGTGACGTCACATTTTCCAAAGTAGGTTTTCATTGGCTCCCAGTGCCACATCGCTGACGGTGACCAATCTGGTGGCACTGACGTCACACAGTTTTGGCGGGACAATAGAGTAGCCAGCGCCATATTGGCTTCCTAAAGGGCCTATCCCACAGGCCAAAATACTCTACTTTCACGAATTTCTCGGCTCTGCGAGAACACTATTCTCTCCCGCATATGTTAAACTGAGGCCCGCAACGTAGAGAACGCTCGGGAATAGTGGACATGACTCTTACAGCAGGCGTGGGAGAATTAGAAGGGGGGGAACACCGTCACATACCCCTCCCCTTAAAATAAAAGTCATGTCTGGTCAGTGTAAGCGGGACTAAGCATCTGCGACTACTTGGTCCTTGCCACTGAAAAGCTTGACTTCTAGCCAGTACTCCAGCCGGCAATGTGTGACACTCCTCACGTGTTTGTCGACCGTCCTCAAGGTCATCCTTGTCGTCCACTGCTCTTCTAGCATGGACCGAGGACTCCACACCTCGTGTCCGTTCACCAGCTGGAACGGTGAGAAGTCTAACAATTCTGCCACTAGGTTACGAGTGGTCATCAAAACAGCGTCCACTGTCTCTTCCCACTCATCTTCCTGCCCTACGCAGAACATTCTCAGAACTGTCATCGAGGTGGAGTGGAACCTTTCGATCGCCCCCCTTCGACTGCGATCGGTAGGGCGACGACCGAATCTGCATCACTCCCCAAGTCGTCACTATTCGCCTGAAACACTCAGACTGGAATATATTTCCACTGTCAGTCTGAGTTTCCCTGGGCCTTCTCACCCAAGAGAATAATCGTTGTAATTGCCCAGCCACTCCTCTCGACGTCGAACGTCGCGTCGTGGTCACCCCTAGCCCTTAAACTGCGCATGGCGTATATATACGCCCTGAGTAACATGTCCGACGGTGCGCATGGCATATATATACGCCATAGGGTGCCATTCCGATTCAAATGGCCCGCGGCTACACGGGGTTCACAGTAGCTTCCTCAGGGCTCTTGTAAACAGACGCAATTTAAAAAAAAAATCGTGGGCAATATTCTCAGGTGTGAGAGGCACAGTACTGTTGGAGCAACCAAGGCTGGCGCACGCAGCATGAGCGATCAGCATTGCTGTTCAGCTTGTGACCACAGCATCACCGAAAAATGTCAAAATAAATATATAACTGTTATTATTTAGTGATGACAATATTACAGATGACCCGTGACTGTGATATAAATAACCAGGGTTGTGATAATAGCAGGATTGTTGTAATAATTAGCGCTGTGGGAGGAGTGATGCTGAGAGACTGTGGGAGACAGCATCGTTTACTGACTGTGTGGCCACCTGTTATTGTTTACATTCACCATACCAGCTCAGTGGTTCTTTATGGTGAACACAAATGTAGATACTTATATATAATGTGTGTATTAGTGTAATAACAGCAAAAGGATTATGCTGGGAGGAGCCATTTGGGTGACAGAGGTGACGTCGTCTGCACGATTTGTCAAGCTGTTTAGAGGGTGGCCACTATGCTCTTTGGGCACACTACAAGCTTAGGTGTACAGTTACAGTGCATAAAACATGTAGATATTTATATATAATATGTGTATATAGGGTAATAACACTGAAAACAGTATTGTTGGGGGAGAAAGTTTAGTGCGTGTGACCTTGAATGAGTGAGGGAGCCGCCAGCTGTGTATACCGACGACTCTTAGTGCCTGAACTAACTATATCAGCTTAGCTGTACAGTTGTGGTGAACAAAATATATACATACTTATATATAACGTCTGTATATAGTGTAATAACACCACAAATGGTATTGTTGGGGGAGAGAGTTTAGTGCGTGTGTTGAGGGAGTGGCAGTGAGTGGCTGGCTGGTGTGTAGCGGTAACTCTTCGTTGCTTTTCGACTCTCACTACCAACTTAGTGGTTCGTTATGGTAACCAAAATATGCAGATACTTATATATAACCTGTGTATAGAGTGTAATAGCAGCAAAACTATTTGTTTATTGTTTAATGAACATAATAATTGAATTACTAATATGCACACCATACGTTTGAGTATAGCGATTATTCACCACTTTTATTATATAAATATATTACAATACACACTATTGAATAATATTACTGCAAAAAACTAAGAAAAAATCAATCGGAGACATTGAAACAATTAGGTAATAATATCTTTGTGGCAACTCCCATCTGTCAGCGCGGGTGACGCTGACCGGCCCTGGCGACCGCACTGTCAACGCCCACTTTTTGCCAGACTTCCTCGGTCAATTGCGCCCAAAATATGTGACCTACGATTTTTTTGCTTTTTTTCCCGTGCTCAGGGGACACAAATTAAATTAACGTGTTTAGAAGAGGAAAAAAATTTTGGATTTTTTTTTCTTGCGCACAGGGGTGTAAATGTCCCCAGGACCCCTGAGCAGTGTAAGGGCTAGGCAACCCGCAGAGTCAACAGCGAGCGACAGACCCAACACCGCCGCTCTGCACTTGGCTGGCAACGCTACCCGGTTTCTCGTACCTGGAGAGGCTTTTCCGACCTCCATCCTTACAGGTTTACACTGTCTTATTAACATGCCGTCTTGCCTGAAAAAGTGAGTAGCCTTCTCGGGACCAACACGTACTCCTTTGGCCTTACAAATCTACTTGGGGAATTCTACCTGCTGCACCTCCTCGAGACGAGTGCGGTCCACCCCAGGAGAACCGGTGAGGGTCACCTGTACCTCACCATCTGGGCTGCCTTCGCCCTCCACTCGCTCTCCGGGTTCCATGATGAGGTGATCAATTCCCAGGCCGTCGGACGTCTCCTCGTCGGCCTTATCAGATCCACGCCCTCCTCGTCCGTCGCACTGCCTCGGAAATACAGCACAGACAGGGAACGCCTCCATGGCGATTCCTTTCTCGTCCCCATAGGCGTCGAACACTCCGCCTTTCTTCTCGAAGTGCTCCAAGCACTCCTCGTCCTTCACGAGGTTCGGGAGGACACATCCTCCAATGCGTCATTTCCCAGGATGACCTGTGCCTCCATCTTGGGCATCGTCGCACAGACCCCCACTACTAGGGTTTGGCATCCATAATCTAAACTTAAGGTCACCCGGTATAGGGGCATTCGCACTGGGCCTCCCACAGTGGCACACTTGCCTCTCCTACACTGGTATTCTCGTGACCCTCAGGGAACAGGGTTCCGCTCACCAGGGTAAATTTCGCCCCAGTGTCTCTTAGCATCATCACCGGGATGGGGTCTGCGTCCTCCATCCTTACAGTTCCCTCACGCACGAATGGGTTATCCTTTTTCTCCCTAAGTACAGGTCCATCCCGCACTCCTTCGGCTAACTGGTCCTCTACCCGCACAAAAGCAACGTAACCCCGCTGCTTAGGACGTCTACATTCGCGCGCGATGTGTCCCATTAATCCGCAGTTGTAGCAGCGGATCCTTCTTCTGCCGTGGACTTCCCTTGCGCCTTCCAAAGACTCATGCTCAGCATCTCCAGCCGTAACGATAACAAGATCTCTTGAGCTCTCCGTCGGGGACTTCTTCGACTGTTCCACAGCACTCTTCTGTCCTCTGCTGTCTCCATTCGAGGGGTAGGACTTGGAGAACTCGCTCCCGTTCTCCATCCCTCCGACCTTCTATTATTCCTCCCATAACTGGAGAATGCGGGCGATCGGTGCTGTCCCTCTCGACATGGACGTAAGGCTTCTTCCAGCATGTCTCGCTCGATCAGCAGCGGCTCTCGGGTCCTTGATGTCCGCCTCTTTACTCTCACCCTAATCTCGGGAGAGAGCACGGACATGAACTTTTCCATGACCATCAGCCTCTTGATGTCTTCAGTCAGCCTTGCTCCGTCCGACTCCAGCCATTTCAAGAATTTCCTTTCATGTCCCTCGCGTCTCCGCATATGATTCCTGGCGATCGGTACATTCTCTAAACCTTTTTCTGTAGCACTCCGGCATCAGCTTGAACGAATGGGCACGGCCCTTTTTACTGCATCGTAGTTGGTACATTCTTGGAGGTCGAGCATATTGTAAGCTTCACGAGCTTCACCAGTGAGCCTTCCCTGAACTAGCTCCGCCCACTCTGCCCCGGCCACTTCTTCAAAGTAGCGACCTTTCAAAGTGATCTAAGATCCCCTCAGCTCATCAGGCACGAAGACTGGCAAATCCCTCTCTCTCACTCGGCGGTCCTCTTGCTGTGATGGGGGCAGGTGGAGCTAGCCCTAGCTCAGCTCGCCTCAGCTCAACCTCTAGCTGCTTCATCCTAGCTTCGTGCTCGCGCTCTACTCGTCTCAGCTGCGCCTCGTGCTCTTCCATGCGCAGCTGTGCCTCTCGTTCACGCTCTTCCTTGCGCAGCTGT
>WNGS01000688.1:79538-91357 GCA_020271785.1 Procambarus virginalis | reverse complement strand
GGCATAGTTGTCACCCCGGGCACAGTTGTCACCCCAGGGGCATAGTTGTCACCCCCAGGGGCACAGTTGTCACCCCCGGGCATAGTTGTCACCCCAGGGCATATTTGTGTACCCCCAGGGGCATAGTTGTCACCCCAGGGGCATAGTTGGTCAGGGTAGTTTTCATAGTTGTTGCAACTATGCAGGGGCATAGTTGTCACCTGCACGGGGCATGGTCGTCGTTCTCGGGGGCAAAGTCATCGCCCCAGCCGCACAATCATCAGGAAGACTCTCATGCCACACAGCAGCATCCTTCAAGAGCAGCATTTCCTATTGAAAGTTTGACACTTAGGAGAGTCAAGTGTGAAAGGACTACAATGCTCTTGCACCGAGTCAAGACCATTACAGTTTTTTTTTCAATACTATTATATTTTCTACCACAGATGTGGCCACACATTTACAATGCTAACTAGCATATATACATTTTATTCTGTCCTCCATGGACAGGGTTAGAGATGTGATAAACATATAGTTCAGGGGTTTATTGAACAATCAACCACAGAAGGTGATTCGGTGCTTTTGAAATGCTAAGCCTATCTACATACGTAAATACATAGATACACAGATTTACGTAAGCCCTACATAAAGTGTTCGGTGTGTCTTTTACATAGTGTCATTAATGAGCATTTACGAAGGTGAAATGTAATTCTGATCAGCTTCCTTATATACTTTCTAAACATACATGTACATACACACACACGCATATACGTACATATACATTTGTACATACATATATACACACATGCATTCACATACATTTGTCTCTTTTACTCTGACAAAGTGAGATAGCTGATAAAGAAACTAGTGTGCAATTAAGCACTTAATCACTGAAGGTGATTAAGGTGCTTTTACAAGCTTAGGCTATATAGTTCTATCACATACATACATTGTATAATTGATACATTACATGGTTAATCTTGGGTACAAGTCAATATATCATCAAGTGTTCCAGTACTCATATAGTAATTACAGAGTTCAGCATACCTTAGCCCAGGAGGGCGAAAGTCAGTCAATATGGGACATTCTACAATATAATGTTCAAGAGAGTGCATGTTTTCTCTTTCACAAAGTTGACACATTGTGTACTCGACATTTGGGTTTTGAGAAAGCCGCCAGATACGTCTATATTCCAGGCGTATTCTGGCCACTATAACATCGCATTGCCGGGTTCTTGTTCTATTAGTCCCATATGTGAATGTCTCCTCACGATATCTATCATAATATTTAATGCTACAACTTTCCGGTCTTTGTGAATTTGTTAGTCAGTGAGATCTTATTAGATATTTGTTTAAGTATTCTCTTTGTCACTGCTAATGAGACACCCATATCAATTTCTACCACTGGTTTTCTACAGGCTGCCTTTGCAAGCAAATCAACAGTGTCATGCCTTGAGATGCCAACATGTGATGGTATCCATAGGAATTTAATTTCAAATCTGTTTTCTTTAGCAGCTAAAACATTCATTCGAATATCACTGACTATTTTCTGGGTGTCACTACTATGTGCGTTCAATGCCAGGAGTGCACTCTGCGAGTCACAGTATATAAATCTACTGCCTTTGTCTTTAAAAATTCGTGGCAAGGTATATGCCTGCAAGTTTAGTTTGAGTTGTACTTGCCCAGTCATTGACGCGCTTCATTGCTGTATGTACGAGAGAAGATTGTTCAAATATATTATATGCACATCCGGTACATCGTCCACCTTCTTCTACAGAGCCGTCGGTATAGCACTGATATACATCGTTACCGATACTCTTAGTACTTTCAGTGATGCTTTTCAGTGTTAACTGTTTTAATAATGTATAGTGCACACTATCTTTCTTGGGCGCATTTACAAAATCAACGGATAGATCCCAGTTATCTCATGGAGTAATTGGTTGATTAATCTTTAATTGAGTTGGGTACATATTTAACATTTTGATGGAGTTGGCTACCTTGTAGAACCAAAATACATAATCAGATTTCGTTCTTCTTCTATAGACCTCAGGTGAGTGCAGCATATTAGAAAGTTTAGCTTGAAACTTCATGTGTTGTCTAGATCTACTCAACGCCTTCACGCCGAAAACTGTGCTAATAGACAAAATTCTCTCACTTATGGTAGGTAATTTTTACTCTGCTCTCATATTAACTATTCTCGTGGACTATGGAGCCCCAAGAATGAGACGCATAGCTTCATTTTGCAAGACTTAAAGAGATTTCAGCTCTTTGTCTGTATACAGTGTGAGAAGTAGAGCATTGTAGTCAATCACAGAGCGTATAAATGATACATAAAACATTCTAGCAAGTCTCACGTTAATTCCATGATTGACACCAACAAGGACCCACAAGGGCTTTAATCTTTCCCACCGTCTCCTCTTGAGAGAAGAAAGGTACCCAGGGTCGTTAATGGGAACACCAAGGTATCTGTAAGACTCGCAGTTCTCAAGTGCTCGCCCATCTATATGATAATTGAGTGGTGGAATACCACACGGAATAAGGGCACGAGTTTTCTGTACAGAGATAAGGAGGCCACATTCCTCAGCTCTAGTAGCAAAAGCATCGAACAAAACTTGCTTTCTAGGCTCGGAGGCAGCCTGTAAACATATATCATCAGCATAACAAATGCCAGTGTCTTCATTATTAGTTGGAAGATCTTTAATAAGTTTATGAATCAGAATGTTGAACAACAAGGGGCTGAGAACCCTCCTTGTGGAGTTCCCAGTTCAAAGTGTTTGCTCTCTGTGCTTTTAACACCATTAAACAAAACATATGCTGTTCGATTAGACAAATAGCCCTTTATCCATTTCAGTAATTTTCCTTGTATTCCCAGCTCGGCAAGCAAGTAAGTAATTATCAAAAGAAGGCACCAAACCGGGACGGCTATGTAGCACCATCAAATGTGCTGAATAATCAGAGGGCGCTAAGTGTCACCAAGGATGCCAATACGAGAACAAAAACGCATAAGGCGAACGATATCAAAAGTATCCGAGTCACCAAGAATTCTATTGAGGGACAGGTGACCACGAGGGGCGGTCGGAAAACAAGACACACTCGTCCTGGAAGTCAGGACATTCAAGAAGGACATGCACGACCGTAAGAGGGACAATGCAATTAGGACAATAAGGAGCAGGACGGCGCTCCATCAAGTGACCATGGGTTAAGCGAGTATGGCCAATACGCAACCTCGCCAGAGCTCTTTCTCATCGCCGGTTACGGTGGTAGGAGGACGGCCACGAGGAAACACAACATTTAAGAATACGGAGTTTGTTACCAGTAACAGACGACCAAGAAGCCTGCCAACGGGTAAGGACGGAGGAATGGATAACCGGGTAAAAGTCGGAATATCGAATATCTTTACGAGAGATGGGACAGGAGAAGACAGCTTCCTTGGCGGCAGCATCCGCACGTTCATTTAAAGACACACCAATATGGCTGGGAACCCAACAAAACTCAACCGACTTAAATTTACTGTGAACAAGAAACAGCCAATGCTGGATCTCGACAACTTCTGGATGAACCAGATTAAAGGATCCAAGAGCCATGAGGGCACTACGAGAGTCAACAAAAACTACAAAGGAAGACTGACAATGAGAAAACAGGAGACGAAGAGCATACAGAATAACATAAAGCTCCGTTGTGAAGATGCTAGTCTCCGGAGGTAAGCGACACATATAAGTGCAATCAGGAAAAACAATAGAATAGCCAACACCTTCCGGAGACTTAGACCCATCGGTGAAGAAAGAAACGGAGCGGGAGTGAGAAGAAAAGTGCTCAAGGAAAATGCGTTTTAGAACCGTAGGAGGGGTAAAAGCTTTAGTGACGTGGGTCAAGGATGTACAAAACCACGGAAGGGGGACTCTCCACGGGGGCAAAGAAGGAACAACACGAGGAGAAACATTAGAAACACGAACGGAAAGAGAATCCTGTAAGCGAGATAACCGGACAGAAAGAGGGAGGTGGTGAAGGGGAACAGGAACCGCAGGAGGGGTAAAAGTTAAAGCACGACAGAGGCGAGAGGAAGGATGTTGTAAGGACTGCATAAGATGGCGAAGACAGTAGCGATCACGGCGGTCCTGGAGAGACAGGAAGCCAGTGTCAACATACAAGCTAAGGACAGGAGTCGAACGAAAGGCACCAGAATTGAGGCACAACCGAGTATGGTGCAAAGCATCAAGACGGCGAGGAGTAGAAGGAGAAGCAGACGAGTAAGCAGGGCAACCATAATCGAGCTTAGACAGGACAAGAGAGGAATGTGAAGCAAGGAGAGTGCGCCTATCCGCCCCCCCAAGAAGTATGGGACAATACCCGAAGGAGGGTAAGGGCCTTAGAGCACTCAACACGGTGGTAAGAGACATGGGGAGACCAAGACAAACGAGTGTCAAGGAATAACCCCAAAAGCTTCGCGGAATCTTTGTACTCAAGGGGATGACCATAAAGTGACAAAGAGGGACGACGAACGACCCGTTTCCGAGTAAAAGTCATGGCACAAGTCTTAGAAGTAGAGAACCTGAAGCCATGATCGGTGGCCCAGGACGACACGGCTGTGAGGAGATGTAGAATCTCCTCAGCTAGTTTTCCTCAGTTTCTAGAATAGGCTAGTCGCTCTAGGGACTCTAGAAACTGAAGCTTTCAAATTTACATGTACTTGTGAGGTGTCATGTGAAAGCTTATGTTACTGGCTGTCAGTTAAAACTAATTGGAGGTCTGTGATTGCTCTGTAGAGAGAATTACAGAAATTTTCCTGTTCTATGAAACAGAGAGAGATTTGAGAGTGATGGTGTGAGGAGGTAGTATGACTCAGTAACCGTTACAAGTGGGGGGACAGTGGGGGAACGCTGCCTTCCCCCCCACCAAGGGAGACGTTGAGACGTTGTTGTAGGCCTGCCCCTCCCTGTGACGTCACGCCACGCTACAGGGCGAGGGGCGTCTGTGATTGGTGTAGGCACTCCTACTCCTATGCCGAGTTTTGGCGCCAATGATTGTTACTGGAAGCGGCACGATGGAGTCGTGCCGGCTTCCTGCTGATTGGTCAAGACAAGGTAGGGGGGGGAGATATGGGGATGTGAGTCTCTCTACCCGCCTAGAGGTTCAGTTTGAATTGGGCAGCAACCTGGGAAGGAAGTGATTCTGGGTGGAGGTGGCGAGTCTGCCACCTCCACCCCCATTAATCAGGTGTGATCCTGACTAATCTTCTTGCATGGCACTCCTGCCACCCTGGGTGTGTCGAAGCCCATATTCACGTGAAACTGGGACTGATAAATACAGGACAGTGAAAAGCCTCAGGGACAGTGATCACCCATGGGGCAGCTACCAGAGCCCCATTGGGTAGCAGGTGGCTCAGATTATCCTGTATGTTTATGGACAATTGGGTGGAATAATGGGCAGGGCCTACCAGTGTAATTAAGGTGATATTACAGGCCCCTGTTGGACTTTGAATTCCGCCCGACGGCGTCATGGGGTGGTGACGCCGACCATTGTCCTCCTTGTCACCCCAGTGTATGAGCGAGTCATGCTCGGGTGTATGATGGGGTTGTGGTGATTCTACATCCACATGTGTGTATGCTCCGCGGCCACTCAGGCCGCCCCCAGGCGCCACGAGGCCGCCCCCAGGCCGCCCGGCCACCCACCGGCCAGGCCAGGCCACCCCACCCCGCGCACCAGCCGCCCGGGTGGGGTGCTGTGACGTCACGCGCCACCCGTGGCTACATTCGCTGAGGGCCACGCGGTGGCCACATGCTTGGCCACCTCCTTTGGCCAACCCCTTGGCCACTTTCCCAGGACAGCCTAGGGCCACATCTTGTCGACGCACGAGGAGCAAGCTAAGTGTTGACAGCCAGGTGGTAGTGACTTGGGAAAGGAGAAAAATGAGTAGGAAATTGTGATTACAAATATTCAGAGTATAACAGTGTCTCAGTATTAGTGGAAATCATGGTAGAAAAGTTGTGTGGTCCCCTAGCCCGGCCAGGCTAGGGAAGCAGCTGTGAGACACCTGTCAGTAGCACGCCCAGGTGACTGAGGGGCAGTACCTGGAGAGAGATTGTCCACAATAATACCTCATGTCGTTTTTATATATATATATATATATATTTCTGTAGATATAATGTTGTGTGTAGACTGACTAGAGTATGGGACCAGTCAGTGTAGTGAATCATCATATAAATGATCCAGTCTGTCGATTCTGTATAATCGTTCAGCCTTGGTTAGTGCCATGGTACCGCAGGTGTAATTAGGCCAGTGTAGAGTTAAGCAGGCCCATGGGGCAGGGTTATAAGTGGATATCCTGAGGTCTGTATATTGTCCTGGTGATTAATTTGCATTGTTTATGTAAGGCATTTCCATATGTTTCATTTGCATGTTGTTGTACTGTGTTGTGTGGTGAGTCAGTAGTTGTGATTGCTGACTGATTGCCTAATGATGTCATTAGCATGTGGGGCATGCTGACGGTATCATTATGTTGCAGGTTTGTGCAGTGTTATCAGGTATACGTTATTACTGTCCTAGGAACTGTGTTGAGGATTTAAGGGGACCCTTTGAGTATTCAGGGAAATTCTCAGTCACTTAATGAGAGCGAGCAATTAGTTAATTTGCCTAATTATGGGAGAATTAGCGCCAGCTGTCCGCGTAGAGCGACGGTGTCATATATTAACGTAAATTGTCTTGCTGAAGCAACCGGGATCAATCGTTCTTTTGCAACGTTTGCAAGATTAGAGGGGGGCAGTAATATTGGTATACCTTGAGTTGTTGCAAAACCGTGTGTCATTACTGTGTGGGCATAGTAAGTAACGAGTTGCAGCAGTCAGCAACAAAGTACTACTTTAATCACAAACAATTGTCTCACGCTAGACAACAACATGATGGTGATTGATGGTACTCTACGTTAACACAAGTCATCTTGTCTCTCAACACAAGTCATCTAGTTACAATAACTCAAACTCTTACATTACATCACACTTGACTCCCTGCAAGTATTCAGTGAGTAATTCTAAATTAAGGTCAAATGGACCACTAATTACATCCCAATTGAGTTACGTTAACTAAGCCTACCCCAAGTGGGTGGCTTCTCAACTGTCTGTCATTAATTACTTTACAATGAGTGCTAATTACCCTAATTAACCTCAAGCAATTAATTAACTGTCACCAGGACCGATAATTAATCATACATAAATACGTCTCACCCCGCACTGCCTAAGCAGGTCTCATCAAGCACTGTGAATTCACGGAAGAGGAGTTAATTACTAATTAACAATGAGTGCAACTTAATCCACTGTCACCAGACAGAATATGATTAATATAACGTATGCTAACTCCATAACCTCGCTTTACCGAGTCATCTGAGTCCTCAAGACTCCAAACGTTAATTACTCCACTAATTATCATGAGCCACTAATTGCCTTAACCCCGAAAGGTAATTAGTCTCGAGCAACTGACATTAACACTATCACTGTCAGACTCTGACAGATCCTCTCCCATTATGTGAATTCATGATGAGAATGCTAATTACATAATTAGCCAGAGTGGTCAATTAGTTGTCACACGGACAATTAATTGCACTGGAAACGTATTCAACAAGCTCAAGATCAACACTGTTCTACCATAACAGCCCTCACTCATCCCACAACAAATGTGCACCCCTTTATCCAGTTTATTACCCCTAATTAACTCACTGAATCCTTAAGTCCTCAACACAACTTAAAGAAACAAAGTAACCCAAATGATACATAGGTCACACATATAATGGCATGCAAAACTACAAAATAGCACCGCCCACAATGTAGTATGACTCAGTAACCTTTACAAGTGGGGGGACAGTGGGGGAACGCTGCCTTCCCCCCCACCAAGGGAGACGTTGAGATGTTGTTGTAGGCCTGCCCCTCCCTGTGACGTCACGCCACGCTACAGGGCGAGGGGCGTCTGTGATTGGTGTAGGCATTCCTACTCCTATGTCGAGTTTTGGCGCCAATGATTGTTACTGGAAGCTGCACGATGGAGTCGTGCCGGCTTCCTGCTGATTGGTCAAGACAAGGTAGGGGGGGGAGATATGGGGATGTGAGTCTCTCTACCCGCCTAGAGGTTCAGTTTGAATTGGGCAGCAACCTGGGAAGGAAGTGATTCTGGGTGGAGGTGGCGAGTCTGCCACCTCCACCCCCATTAATCAGGGGTGATCCTGACTAATCTTCTTGCATGGCACTCCTGCCACCCTGGGTGTGTCGAAGCCCATATTCACGTGAAACTGGGACTGATAAATACAGGACAGTGAAAAGCCTCAGGGACAGTGATCACCCATGGGGCAGCTACCAGAGCCCCATTGGGTAGCAGGTGGCTCAGATTATCCTGTATGTTCATGGACAATTGGGTGGAATAATGGGCAGGGCCTACCAGTGTAATTAAGGTGATATTACAGGCCCCTGTTGGACTTTGAATTCCGCCCGACGGCGTCATGTGGTGGTGACGCCGACCATTGTCCTCCTTGTCACCCCAGTGTATGAGCGAGTCATGCTCGGGTGTATGATGGGGTTGTGGTGATTCTTCATCCACATGTGTGTATGCTCCGCGGCCACTCAGGCCGCCCCCAGGCCGCCCGGCCACCCACCGGCCAGGCCAGGCCACCCCACCCCGCGCACCAGCCGCCCGGGTGCGGTGCTGTGACGTCACGCGCCACCCGCGGCTACATCCGCTGAGGGCCACGCAGTGGCCACATGCTTGGCCACCCCCTTTGGCCAACCCCTTGGCCACTTTCCCAGGAGAGCCTAGGGCCACATCTTGTCGACACACGAGGAGCAAGCTAAGTGTTGACAGCCAGGTGGTAGTGACTTGGGAAAGGAGAAAAATGAGTAGGAAATTGTGAGTACAAATATTCAGAGTGTAACAGTGTCTCAGTATTAGTGGAAATCATTGCCTAATGATGTCATTAGCATGTGGGGCATGCTGACGGTATCATTATGTTGCAGGTTTGTGCAGTGTTATCAGGTATACGTTATTACTGTCTTAGGAACTGTGTTGAGGATTTAAGGGGACCCTTTGAGTATTCAGGGAAATTCTCAGTCACTTAATGAGAGCGAACAATTAGTTAATTTGCCTAATTATGGGAGAATTAGCGCCAGCTGTCCGCGTAGAGCGACGGTGTCATATATTAACGTAAAATTGTCTTGCTGAAGCAAGCGGGATCGATCGTTCTTTTGCAACGTTTGCAAGATTAGAGGGGACAGTAATATTGGTATACCTTGAGTTGTTGCAAAACCGTGTGTCATTACTGTGTGGGCAAAGTAATTAACGAGTTGCAGTAGTCGCAACCGTATGTGGGCGGTGCTATTTTGTTGTTTTGCATGCCATTATATGTGTGACCTATGTACCATTTGGGTTACTTTGTTTCTTTAAGTTGTGTTGAGGACTTAAGGATTTAGTGAGTTAATTAGGGATAATTATTTGAATAAAGGGGTGCACATTTGTTGTGGGATGAGTGAGAGCTGTTATGGAAGAACAGTGCTTGTGATCAGAAGAACAGTGATCTTGAGCTTGTTGAATACGTTTCCGGTGCAATTAATTGTCCGTGTGACAACTAATTGACCACTCTAGCTAATTATGTAATTAGCATTCTCATCATGAATTCACGTAGTGGGAGAGGATCTGTCAGAGTCTGTCAGTGATAGTGTTAACATCAGTTGCTAGAGACTAATTACCTTTCGGGGTTAAGGCAATTAGTGGCTCGTGATAATTAGTGGAGTAATTAACGTCTGGAGTCTTGAGGACTCAGATGACTCCGTAAAGCGAGGTCATGGAGTTAGCATACGTTATATTAATCATATTCTGTCTGGTGACAGTGGATTAAGTTGCACTCATTGTTAATTAGTAATTAACTCCTCTTCCGTGAATTCACCGTGTTTGATGAGACCTGCTTAGGCAGTGCGGGGTGAGACGTATTTATGTATGATTAATTATCGGTCCTGGTGACAGTTAATTAATTACTCGAGGTTAATTAGGGTAATTAGAACTCATAGTAAAGTAATTAATGACACAGACTGTTGAGAAGCCACACACTTGGGGTAGGCTTAGTTAACGTAACTCAATTGGGATGTAATTAGTGGTCCGTTTGACCTTAATTAAGAATTACTCACTGAATACTTGCAGGGAGTCAAGTGTGATGTAATGTAAGAGTTTCAGTTATTGTAACTAGATGACTTGTGTTGAGAGACAAGATGACTTGTGTTAACGTAGAGTACCATCAATCACCATCATGTTGTTGTCTAGCGTGAGACAATTGTTTGTGATTAAAGTAGTAATTTGTTGCTGACTGCTGTGATCAGTCAATTAACGTAATTCATTATCACATAATTGATGTTGTAATTGATTAAGGCAATTGCTTTTGGTCATCGTCTAGTGACGAGGGTAAAGTAACTTGGGATGTGTGGAGCTGTGTCCCAGAATCCCACCTTGCCTGACTTTGTTCACTTTAGTTGTGATAGGGGGAGTCACTGTTAGACTACCCGCCTAGTTACGGGGGTCACTCCTGTTTGTAAGGAGGACCTTAAGCTCGTGATTAGAGTAGCTGTACACCGTGAAGCCGTGTCACTATTGATTGCTTGCTTGTGTCATCAGTGGATACTTCTTTTGTTCAGTTAGTTCATGTTGTCAGCCCGAAGTGTCAGCAGGATGGAGCCTGCTGTCATTTCTCGAGGGGCTGTTGAATAGCTGTGTTGCAAATGCCACTGGATGGTCATTAACGTAATTAAATCACTCGCTGTGGTGTAACTTAGTCTGTGATATTATTTTTTTTGATTTGCAATATTGCGTCATCAGTGGGCACAGCTGTGTTCAGGTTAGTTCAGTATGCAGCCACACAGCAAGGGTTGCTAGTTAGCTGTTGGTTATAGTTCCACTGGATGGACATTAACGTAAATGTAAACTCGATAATGTAGTAGTCTAGTCTCTTGTTATTAATAAATTGTTTATTTTATAGAAAACGGTCTTTGATGTCAACCTTCAACTATTCTGTGCCACACCCATGTTCTGATGTATTTGATTATTGTTGCTGTGATCTTTGATATGACGGCTGTGCTCTTGGGAATTCGAATTCCAATTCATAGCGCCACATCAAATATAAAATTTGATTGTGAGAACCCGTCGGTTACCCTTTATTGGTTTTAACGTCATGTTTAACTAGGAGGAACCAGCGGCCTATGTGGACAGGTTTCACCCCTGGTGGTGGAAGCCTAGCGGTTTGCTCCCGCTTCTCCCTTTTCTATTGGACTCATGCTTAACTGCCAAGAGCAGCCTTTAAACTTGTAGTCCACCTCCTAAGGAAGGTAGGCGTAGAGAAAAATCTCACAACGGCATCAATAGCAAATTGAAGCCAGCGCTGACGGAGAGGCGAATCATCACCCTGACAGCAAAGGGTAAGATCATCGACATAGTGAGCGGAGAAAACACCGGAAGGAAAAGAGGGAAAGAAGACCATTGAGGGCAACCAGAAAAAAGAGTAGTGCTCAGAACACTACCTGGGGCACACTTCGTATTGCGAAAGAGGCAGAAGAGAGCGGTGACCAAGTCGCACCCGAAAGGAACAACGAGAGAGGAAGGCTGTGGAGAAGGAGAGAGATGACCACGAAGGCCAAAAGAATGAAGGGGGATAGAATATGATGTCGCAAGTGGTGTCGTAAGCCTTTTTCAGGTCAAAAAGGACGGCAACAACGGAGGTCTTCACAGCAAAAGCAGTACGAATATAGACCTCCAAGTTCACGAGGACATCTGTTGTGCTGCGGGCACTTACGAAACCAAATTGAGAAGGGGAGAGGAGGTGATGGTGTT
>WNGS01000688.1:67301-79513 GCA_020271785.1 Procambarus virginalis | reverse complement strand
TTCTGTGTGTGTGTTACATATATACACAAGATTTCCTTTTGCATTTATGTATTAATATTATTGTATTTCATTATTGTTGTATGTCATCACTGATGGATCAGAAGAATGAATATTCTGATCCTTCAAAAGCACTCAGAGTCTTGTGCTGTGGCAGGTGCTGTCTCCAATGGTGAAACAAATTTTTATTTTAAAATAAGTTATATCATAATTGACATACGTCATCTGCATTGCTGTGCAATATGAAATCTGTGTCACTGACGAATATTACATAGGCCTCTGTGACTCAATATGTTGTTTGAATATAATGTTAAAAATGTTCTATTGTAGAACAGGAGTAGTAAAATCAGCACTGTAACCGCCAGATTGACGAGCTTAAGTAGTGTCATCAATAATGTCAGCAGTAACAGTCATTGACCCGTGTTAATAATTGGGAGAGCATCAATGACAGGTGCTAGAGGATTGTGTGAGCCCTGTAGTCCTCATTACAGCTTCCAGCAGCTGATGTATTGTGAGTCAAGAAGTATAGCAGGAGTGGATAAATATTATCTCTAGAGGTTTAGGGATAAATATTTTTTTAAGATCGTCATCAAATCGTAGGAAGGATCCTCTTTCTATATCTCTGGGTTTCACATACGCCTCATAACAGCTGTAATATGACGATGATTTAACAATTTCCACGGCGGAATTTAGGAGTATCTGGAAAACACTCCTTGGGGGGACAAGTTACTTCCACCCCCGGATGCATTGCGACCCCTGAGGCATAGCTGTCACCCCCTGGGGCATCGTTATCGCGTCTCAGGGGCATAGTTATCGTCCTCCCATAAGCTAGTGCTGGCGCCCCCAGGGACATAGTTACAGGCTACAAGAGGGGATAGGTATAGCCCTCAGGTATATATTTGTTGATCCCAGGGGCATAGTGTACCCCAGGGGCATAGAATGTCACCACAGGGGCATAGATGTCTACCCAGGGCAGCTGCATCCAGGGTAATGTTACCAGAGACTAGTGCCCAGGGGGCATAGATGTCACCACCAGGGGCATAGATGTCACCCCAGGGGCATAGTGTCCACCCCAGGGGCATAGATTCACCTCCAGGTGGCATAGTGTCACCCCAGGGGCATAGATGTCACCCCCAGGGGCATAGTTGTCACACCTCAGGGGCATAATTGTCACACCCAGGGGCATAGTTGTCACACCCCAGGGGCATAGTTGTCACCCCAGGGGCATAATTGTCACCCCAGGGGCATAGTTGTCACACCCAGGGGCATAGTTGTCACACCCAGGGGCATAGTTGCACACCCAGGGGCATAGATTGTCACCCCAGGGGCATAGTTGTCACACCCCAGGGGCATAGTTGTCACACCCCAGGGGCATAGTTGTCACCCCCAGGGGCATAGTTGTCACACCCCAGGGGCATAGTTGTCACCCCCAGGGGGCATAGTCTGTCACACCCAGGGGGCATAGTTGTCACACCCAGGGGCATAGTTGTCACCCCAGGGGCATAGTTGTCACCCCAGGGGCATAGTGTCACCCCCAGGGGCATAGCTGTCACCCCCAGGGGGCATAGTTGTCCACCCCAGGGGCATAGTCTGTCACCCCAGGGGCATAGTTGTACCAGTACTTGCGGGTCCAGAGTGGTTCTTTATCGATAACCCAGGAGACTAGTAATACGGTATATTGGCAAACCAGGTCACTAGCTCTGTCCGCATGGAGCTAGTATGACTACCCGCACGGGGCATAGATCTGGCCCATGACGCATAGTGTACTCCCGGCTAGTTGGTACTTCCACACTGAGCAGTGATGGACAGGGGATATTGACCCAGAGTATAGATCACAGGGGCATAGATTGTCACCCCGCAATGTCCCAGGGGCATAGTTGTACCGCTAATGCACCCCAGGGGCTAGATACCAGGGGCATATGTCACCCCAGGCTAAGTACCCGGGCTAGATGTCACCAGGGGCTAGATGTCACCCCCAGGGGGCATAGTTGTCGCCCTCAGGCAGTTGCACAGGGCATAGTTGTCACCCCAGAGCAAGTCAGGGGCATAGTTGTCACCCCAGGGGCATAGTTGTCACCCCGGGGGCATAGATGTCACCCCCAGGGGCATAGATTGTCACCCCAGGGGCATAGCTGTCACCCCAGGGGGCATAGATTGTCACCCCCAGGGGCATAGATTGTCATCCCCCAGGCTGGACCCGATAGTTGTCACCCCCAGGGGGCATAGTTGTCACCCAGGCTGTCACACAAAATAGTGTACCAGGCGATAGGTTGTCACCGGCCCAGTGTCACCCCAGGGGGAATAGTTGTCACCCCCAGGGCTACAGATTGTCCCCCCAGGGGCATAGTTGTACACCCAGGGAACATAGATTGTCACCCACAGGTGTCACCCCCAGTGTAATAACCCTTTACTCTCGTAATTGATCTTTAGCTCCAGTATGACCCCTCACTGGACTGCCACGAATATAAGAGGAATATTAAATGAGGAAGCTACATCAAGGACAAGGGTTATTAATTTATAAAAAAATAATAATCAATCATTAAACACTGCCACCACCTTCCCGACCAACCATACCTGAATGTGTCTACCACCGATCCACCAGGAAGGCAAGGAATCAGTAGTCATGGACTCCCGGGTAATATGAACTTCAGTAATAATTTTGGGAATTAGTTTGTTTAATTTACTTTACTTATTTAAATCCAAGGGCAACTTTAATATCTATTAAATGGAGGAGAACATGGGGGGTTTCAATTCAACATATAAAAATGACAAAGTAGAGAAATATATGAAAGGGAAGTTAAGTGAATACCATACAATTTAGTTATAATCCCGCCAAACACACACCGAAACTACGACGTTGGTACAACGTTCGAACAAGTTTTAACACCACCTAACCAGTTATAACAACCAATATAGCAAGTTGTAACAGCGTTCTAATACGTCATAAACACGTTAAGCCAAGATGTAACAACTTTATTACAAGTTGTAACAAGCGGAAAATAGAGATAGTTTCGGTTTGTGTTTCCAGGGATAGGAGCTGCCTCGTATGGGCCAATAGGCCTTCTGCAGCTCTTATTACTATTACTATCCCCTCTACTACACCTTACTTTGCTCCTCAGCTCTCTCTTGCCTATCTCTCTACTTCCTCATCACAATCGACTTGAGAATGGTCCAGGACGGACCGAAACGTCGTCGTCCCTTCACCTTCTAGTGTGTGGTCTGGTCAACATACTTTAGCCACGTTATTGTGACTCTTCGCCTGCTTATACAATTTATTTTATGAATAATGTAAATTAAGACAATTTGAACATATACCCTATTCTATTCCCCTAGAGGCACAATGGATATCTACTGAGGACATGAATCAAGTGCACAATACCTTAACACCGCACTGAGGCCAAGATGTTGATGACTGCCCTCAGCCCCTTGGATGCGGGCTTACGTCCCCTATCCCAACACACTCCCTAGACACACTACTGACATTTTGCTTTACCAGCTTACTGGTGTAAGGGATTGCCCCTCCCACCATCTAATACAGCCCCAGGGTTCCACCCCTTATTTTGGCAATGTCCAACCATTAAACACTAGCCTGAGGTCTGGCTCTCTAGGGCCAATAAGGACTTGGCACTTATCTACCGCCAATCACCTTCCATGATCTGCCGTGGAAGGTTACATGAATTCTTGAAGATTGATTCATCTCTCTCCAGCTATTAGAAGGGAACAAGGTACCACTGTATTAGACACCCGAGCCTAGTGTACCTCCAGAGCAATGTTTACAAAACTGATAAATTATGCTCAAGCCTGTCTCCTCCAAGATAAAGAGTAGGGACATTTGACTCGCCTGGTAAGGGGAAGGAACCGGTGAGAGGGGAAGAGAGGGAAATCTGAGTGGGGAAAATTTAGTGGGGAAGCCAAAGGTACCATGAGGCAAGACCACCCTCAGGTCAACCTCTTGGTCCTTGACAAATGGGTGACAGGGGGGGTGAAGGGGGGGAGACGAATGACGGGCAAAGGGAAGGGAGAAAGGAAGAAGGAAGGAGGGGAGAGGGGAGAAGGAAGAAGGGGAGAAGGGAGAACCAATGATCTGAGCACCAGATCATTACACCAGGTACATAATTGTCACCCCCAGGGGCACAGTAGTCATCCCAGGGACATAGTTGTCATCCCAAGGAGCATAGTTGTAACCCCCGGGGAATAGTTGTCACACCCAGGGGTATAGTTGTCACCCCCAGGAGCATAGTTGTCACCCCCAGGGGCATAGTAGTCATCCCAGGGACATAGTTGTCATCCCGAGGGGCATAGTTGTAACCCCCGGGGGAATAGTTGTCACCCCCAGAGGTACAGCTGTCGCCCCCAGGGGCATAGCTGTCACCCCCAGGTGCATAGTTGTCACCCCCAGGGGTATAGTTGTCACCCCCAGGAGCATAGTTGTCACCCCCAGGGGCATAGTTGTCACCCCCAGGGGCATAGATGTCACCCCCAGGGGCATAGTTGTCACCCCAGGAGCATAGTTGTCACCCCCAGGGGCATAGTTGTCACCCCCAGGGGCATAGTTGTTACCCCCAGGAGCATAGTTGTCACCCCCAGGGGCATAGATGTCACCCCCAGGGGCATAGTTGTTACCCCCAGGAGCATAGTTGTCACCCCCAGAGGCATAGATGTCACCCTCAGGGGCATAGTTGTCACCCCAGGAGCATAGTTGTCACCCTCAGGGGCATAGTTGTCACCCCAGGAGCATAGTTGTCACCACCAGGGGCATAGTTGTCACCCCCAAGGGCATAGTTGTTACCCCCAGGAGCATAGTTGTCACCCCCAGGGGCATAGATGTCACCCCCAGGGGCATAGTTGTTACCCCCAGGAGCATAGTTGTTACCCCCAGGGGCATAGATGTCACCCTCAGGGGCATAGTTGTCACCCCAGGGGCATAGTTGTCACCCCCAGGGGCATAGTTGTTACCCCCAGGAGCATAGATGTCACCCCCAGGGGCATAGTTGTTACCCCCAGGAGCATAGTTGTCACCCCCAGGGTCATAGATGTCACCCCCAGGGGCATAGTTGTCACCCCAGGAGCATAGTTGTCACCCCAGGGGCATAGTTGTCATCCCCAGGGGCATAGTTGTCACCCCCAGGGACATAGTTGTCACCCCCAGGGGCATAGTTGTCATCCCAGGGACATAGTTGTCACCCCAGGGTCATAGTTGTCACCCCAGGGGCATAGATATCACCCCCAGGGGCATAGTTGTCATCCCCAGGGTCATAGTTGTCACCCCAGGGGCATAGTTGTCACCCCCAGGGGCATAGTTGTCATCCCCAGGGGCATAGTTGTCACTCCCAGGGGCATAGTTGTCACCCCCAGGGGCATAGTTGTCACCCCCAGGGACATAGTTGTCACCCACAGGGGCATAGTTGTCATCCCCAGGGGCATAGTTGTCACCCCAGGGGGAATAGTTGCCACCCCCAGGGGCATAGTTGTCACCCCAGGGGCATAGTTGTCACCCCCAGGGACATAGTTGTCACACCCAGGGGCATAGTTGTCACCCCCAGGGGCATAGTTGTCACCCCAGGGCATAGTTGTCACCCTCAGGGCATAGTTGTCACCCCCAGGGGCATAGTTGTTACCCCAGGGGCATAGTTGTCACCCTCAGGGGCATAGTTGTCACCCTCAGGGGCATAGTTGTCACCCCCAGGGGCATAGTTGTCACCCCCAGGGGCATAGTTGTCACCCCAGGGACATAGTTGTCACCCCCAGGGGCATAATTGTCACCCCCAGGGGCATAGTTGTCACCCTCAGGGGCATAGTTGTCACCCTCAGGGGTATAGTTGTCACCCTCAGGGGCATAGTTGTCACCCCAGGGGCATAGTTGTTACCCCAGGGGCATAGTTGTCACCCCAGGGGCATAGTTGTCACCCCCAGGGGCATAGTTGTCACCCCCAGGAGCATAGTTGTCACCCCCAGGGGCATAGTTGTCACCCCGGGCACAGTTGTCACCCCAGGGGCATAGTTGTCACCCCCAGGGGCACAGTTGTCACCCCAGGGGCATAGTTGTCACCCCAAGGGCATAGTTGTGACCCCCAGGGGCATAGTTGTCACCCCAGGGGCATAGTTGTCAGGGTAGTTTTCATAGTTGTTGCAACTATGCCCAGGGGCATAGTTGTCACCTGCACGGGGCATGGTCGTCGTTCTCGGGGGCATAGTCATCGCCCCCAGCCGCACAATCATCAGGAAGACTCTCATGCCTACACCAGCAGCATCCTTCAAGAGCAGCATTTCCTATTGAAAGTTTGACACTTAGGAGAGTCAAGTGTGAAAGGACTACAATGCTCTTGCACCGAGTCAAGACCATTACAGTTTTTTTCAATACTATTATTATTTTCTACCACAGATGTGGCCACACATTTACAATGCTAACTAGCATATATACATTTTATTCTGTCCTCCATGGACAGGGTTAGAGATGTGATAAACATATAGTTCAGGGGTTTATTGAACAATCAACCACAGAAGGTGATTCGGTGCTTTTGAAATGCTAAGCCTATCTACATACGTAAATACATAGATACACAGATTTACGTAAGCCCTACATAAAGTGTTCGGTGTGTCTTTTACATAGTGTCATTAATGAGCATTTACGAAGGTGAAATGTAATTCTGATCAGCTTCCTTATATACTTTCTAAACATACATGTACATACACACACACGCATATACGTACATATACATATGTACATACATATATACACACATGCATTCACATACATTTGTCTCTTTTACTCTGACAAAGTGAGATAGCTGATAAAGAAACTAGTGTGCAATTAAGCACTTAATCACTGAAGGTGATTAAGGTGCTTTTACAAGCTTAGGCTATATAGTTCTATCACATACATACATTGTATAATTGATACATTACATGGTTAATCTTGGGTACAAGTCAAATATATCATCAAGTGTTCCAGTACTCATATAGTAATTACAGAGTTCAGCATACATTAGCCCAGGAGGGCGAAAGTCAGTCAATACGGGACATTCTACAATATAATGTTCAAGAGAGTGCATGTTTTCTCTTTCACAAAGTTGACACATTGTGTACTTGACATTTGGGTTTTGAGAAAGCCGCCAGATACGTCTATATTCCAGGCGTATTCTGGCCACTATAACATCGCATTGCCGGGTTCTTGTTCTATTAGTCCCATATGTGAATGTCTCCTCACGATATCTATCATAATATTTAATGCTACAACTTTCCGGTCTTTGCGAATTTGTTAAGTCAGTGAGATCTTTATTAGATATTTGTTTAAGTATTCTCTTTGTCACTGCTAATGAGACACCCATATCAATTTCTACCACTGGTTTTCTACAGGCTGCCTTTGCAAGCAAATCAACAGTGTCATGCCTTGAGATGCCAACATGTGATGGTATCCATAGGAATTTAATTTCAAATCTGATTTCTTTAGCAGCTAAAACATTCATTCGAATATCACTGACTATTTTCTGGGTGTCACTACTATGTGCGTTCAATGCCAGGAGTGCACTCTGCGAGTCACAGTATATAAATCTACTGCCTTTGTCTTTTAAAAATTCCGTGGCAAGGTATATGCCTGCAAGTTTAGTTTGAGTTGTACTTGCCCAGTCATTGACGCGCTTCATTGCTGTATGTACGAGAGAAGATTGTTCAAATATATTATATGCACATCCGGTACATCGTCCACCTTCTTCTACAGAGCCGTCGGTATAGCACTGATATACATCGTTACCGATACTCTTAGTACTTTCAGTGATGCTTTTCAGTGTTAACTGTTTTAATAATGTATAGTGCACACTATCTTTCTTGGGCGCATTTACAAAATCAACGGATAGATCCCAGTTATCTCATGGAGTAATTGGTTGATTAATCTTTAATTGAGTTGGGTACATATTTAACATTTTGATGGAGTTGGCTACCTTGTAGAACCAAAATACATAATCAGATTTCGTTCTTCTTCTATAGACCTCAGGTGAGTGCAGCATATTAGAAAGTTTAGCTTGAAACTTCATGTGTTGTCTAGATCTACTCAACGCCTTCACGCCGAAAACTGTGCTAATAGACAAAATTCTCTCACTTATGGTAGGTAATTTTTACTCTGCTCTCATATTAACTATTCTCGTGGACTATGGAGCCCCAAGAATGAGACGCATAGCTTCATTTTGCAAGACTTAAAGAGATTTCAGCTCTTTGTCTGTATACAGTGTGAGAAGTAGAGCATTGTAGTCAATCACAGAGCGTATAAATGATACATAAAACATTCTAGCAAGTCTCACGTTAATTCCATGATTGACACCAACAAGGACCCACAAGGGCTTTAATCTTTCCCACCGTCTCCTCTTGAGAGAAGAAAGGTACCCAGGGTCGTTAATGGGAACACCAAGGTATCTGTAAGACTCGCAGTTCTCAAGTGCTCGCCCATCTATATGATAATTGAGTGGTGGAATACCACACGGAATAAGGGCACGAGTTTTCTGTACAGAGATAAGGAGGCCACATTCCTCAGCTCTAGTAGCAAAAGCATCGAACAAAACTTGCTTTCTAGGCTCGGAGGCAGCCTGTAAACATATATCATCAGCATAACAAATGCCAGTGTCTTCATTATTAGTTGGAAGATCTTTAATAAGTTTATGAATCAGAATGTTGAACAACAAGGGGCTGAGAACCCCTCCTTGTGGAGTTCCCAGTTCAAAGTGTTTGCTCTCTGTGCTTTTAACACCATTAAACAAAACATATGCTGTTCGATTAGACAAATAGCCCTTTATCCATTTCAGTAATTTTCCTTGTATTCCCAGCTCGGCAAGCAAGTAAGTAATTATCAAAAGAAGGCACCAAACCGGGACGGCTATGTAGCACCATCAAATGTGCTGAATAATCAGAGGGCGCTAAGTGTCACCAAGGATGCCAATACGAGAACAAAAACGCATAAGGCGAACGATATCAAAAGTATCCGAGTCACCAAGAATTCTATTGAGGGACAGGTGACCACGAGGGGCGGTCGGAAAACAAGACACACTCGTCCTGGAAGTCAGGACATTCAAGAAGGACATGCACGACCGTAAGAGGGACAATGCAATTAGGACAATAAGGAGCAGGACGGCGCTCCATCAAGTGACCATGGGTTAAGCGAGTATGGCCAATACGCAACCTCGCCAGAGCTCTTTCTCATCGCCGGTTACGGTGGTAGGAGGACGGCCACGAGGAAACACAACATTTAAGAATACGGAGTTTGTTACCAGTAACAGACGACCAAGAAGCCTGCCAACGGGTAAGGACGGAGGAATGGATAACCGGGTAAAAGTCGGAATATCGAATATCTTTACGAGAGATGGGACAGGAGAAGACAGCTTCCTTGGCGGCAGCATCCGCACGTTCATTTAAAGACACACCAATATGGCTGGGAACCCAACAAAACTCAACCGACTTAAATTTACTGTGAACAAGAAACAGCCAATGCTGGATCTCGACAACTTCTGGATGAACCAGATTAAAGGATCCAAGAGCCATGAGGGCACTACGAGAGTCAACAAAAACTACAAAGGAAGACTGACAATGAGAAAACAGGAGACGAAGAGCATACAGAATAACATAAAGCTCCGTTGTGAAGATGCTAGTCTCCGGAGGTAAGCGACACATATAAGTGCAATCAGGAAAAACAATAGAATAGCCAACACCTTCCGGAGACTTAGACCCATCGGTGAAGAAAGAAACGGAGCGGGAGTGAGAAGAAAAGTGCTCAAGGAAAATGCGTTTTAGAACCGTAGGAGGGGTAAAAGCTTTAGTGACGTGGGTCAAGGATGTACAAAACCACGGAAGGGGGACTCTCCACGGGGGCAAAGAAGGAACAACACGAGGAGAAACATTAGAAACACGAACGGAAAGAGAATCCTGTAAGCGAGATAACCGGACAGAAAGAGGGAGGTGGTGAAGGGAACAGGAACCGCAGGAGGGGTAAAAGTTAAAGCACGACAGAGGCGAGAGGAAGGATGTTGTAAGGACTGCATAAGATGGCGAAGACAGTAGCGATCACGGCGGTCCTGGAGAGACAGGAAGCCAGTGTCAACATACAAGCTAAGGACAGGAGTCGAACGAAAGGCACCAGAATTGAGGCACAACCGAGTATGGTGCAAAGCATCAAGACGGCGAGGAGTAGAAGGAGAAGCAGACGAGTAAGCAGGGCAACCATAATCGAGCTTAGACAGGACAAGAGAGGAATGTGAAGCAAGGAGAGTGCGCCTATCCGCCCCCCAAGAAGTATGGGACAATACCCGAAGGAGGGTAAGGGCCTTAGAGCACTCAACACGGTGGTAAGAGACATGGGGAGACCAAGACAAACGAGTGTCAAGGAATAACCCCAAAAGCTTCGCGGAATCTTTGTACTCAAGGGGATGACCATAAAGTGACAAAGAGGGACGACGAACGACCCGTTTCCGAGTAAAAGTCATGGCACAAGTCTTAGAAGTAGAGAACCTGAAGCCATGATCGGTGGCCCAGGACGACACGGCTGTGAGGAGATGTAGAATCTCCTCAGCTAGTTTTCCTCAGTTTCTAGAATAGGCTAGTCGCTCTAGGGACTCTAGAAACTGAAGCTTTCAAATTTACATGTACTTGTGAGGTGTCATGTGAAAGCTTATGTTACTGGCTGTCAGTTAAAACTAATTGGAGGTCTGTGATTGCTCTGTAGAGAGAATTACAGAAATTTTCCTGTTCTATGAAACAGAGAGAGATTTGAGAGTGATGGTGTGAGGAGGTAGTATGACTCAGTAACCGTTACAAGTGGGGGGACAGTGGGGGAACGCTGCCTTCCCCCCCACCAAGGGAGACGTTGAGACGTTGTTGTAGGCCTGCCCCTCCCTGTGACGTCACGCCACGCTACAGGGCGAGGGCGTCTGTGATTGGTGTAGGCACTCCTACTCCTATGCCGAGTTTTGGCGCCAATGATTGTTACTGGAAGCGGCACGATGGAGTCGTGCCGGCTTCCTGCTGATTGGTCAAGACAAGGTAGGGGGGGGAGATATGGGGATGTGAGTCTCTCTACCCGCCTAGAGGTTCAGTTTGAATTGGGCAGCAACCTGGGAAGGAAGTGATTCTGGGTGGAGGTGGCGAGTCTGCCACCTCCACCCCCATTAATCAGGTGTGATCCTGACTAATCTTCTTGCATGGCACTCCTGCCACCCTGGGTGTGTCGAAGCCCATATTCACGTGAAACTGGGACTGATAAATACAGGACAGTGAAAAGCTCAGGACAGTGATCACCCATGGGGCAGCTACCAGAGCCCCATTGGGTAGCAGGTGGCTCAGATTATCCTGTATGTTTATGGACAATTGGTGGAATAATGGGCAGGCCTACCAGTGTAATTAAGGTGATATTACAGGCCCCTGTTGGACTTGAATTCCGCCCGACGGCGTCATGGGGTGGTGACGCCGACCATTGTCCCTACTGTCACCCAGTGTATGAGCGAGTCATGCTCGGGTGTATGATGGGGTTGTGGTTGATTCTACATCCACATGTGTGTATGCTCCGCGGCCACTCAGGCCGCCCCAGGCGCCACGAGAGCCGCCCCCAGGCCGCCCGGCCACCCACCGCCAGGCCAGGCCACCCCACCCCGCGCACCAGCCGCCCGGGTGGGTGTGCTGTGACGTCACGCGCCACCGTGGCTACATTCGCTGAGGGCCACGCGGTGGCCACATGCTTGGCCACCTCCTTGGCCAACCCCTGGCCACTTTTCCCAGGACAGCCTAGGGCCACATCTTGTCGACGCACGAGGAGCAAGCTAAGTGTTGACAGCCAGGTGGTAGTGACTTGGGAAAGGAGAAAAATGAGTAGGAAATTGTGATTACAACTATTCAGAGTATAACAAGTGTCTCAGTATTAGTGGAAATCATGGTAGAAAAGTTGTGTGGTCCCTAGCCCGGCCAGGCTAGGGAAGCAGCTGTGAGACCTGTCAGTAGCACGCCCAGGTGACTGAGGGGGAGTACCTGGAGAGAGATTGTCCACAATAATACTCATGTCGTTTTTATATATATATATATAATATTTCTGTAGATATAATGTTGTGGTAGATTGACTAGAGTATGGGACCAGTCAGTGTAGGATATCATCAATAAATGATCCAGTCTGTCGATTCTGTATAATCGTTCAGCCTTGGTTAGTGCCATGGTACCGCAGGTGTAATTAGGCCAGTGTAGAGTTAAGC
>WNGS01000687.1:66332-77904 GCA_020271785.1 Procambarus virginalis | reverse complement strand
TGGGCTCTATCATATCTACACTTGAAACTGTGTATGGAGTCAGCCTCCACCACATCGCTTCCTAATGCATTCCTTTTGTCAACCACTCTGACACTAAAAAAGTTCTTTCTAATATCTCTGTGGCTCATTTGGGCACTCAGCTTCCACCTGTGTCCCCTAGTGCGTGTGCCCCTTGTGTTAAACAGCCTGTCTTTATCAACCAGGGGGGTTGATAAAGACCACTACACACTCTCCCCCACACACAGTAACAACTGTGTGTGGGGGAGAGTGTGTAGTGGTAGTACTGTGTGTGGAGGAGAGTGTGTAGTGGTAGTACTGTGTGTGGGGGAGAGTGTGTAGTGGTAGTACTGTGTGTGGAGGAGAGTGTGTGTAGTGGTAGTACTGTGTGGAGGAGAGTGTGTAGTGGTAGTACTGTGTGTGGGGGAGAGTGTGTAGTGGTAGTACTGTGTGTGGGGAGAGTGTGTAGTGGTAGTACTGTGTGTTGGGGAGAGTGTGTAGTGGTAGTACTGTGTGTGGAGGAGTGTGTAGTGGTAGTACTGTGTGTGGAGGAGAGTGTGTAGTGGTAGTACTGTGTGTGGAGGAGAGTGTGTAGTGGTAGTACTGTGTGTGGGGAGAGTGTGTAGTGGTAGTACTGTGTGTGGAGGAGAGTGTGTAGTGGTAGTACTGTGTGTGGAGGAGAGTGTGTAGTGGTAGTACTGTGTGTGGGGAGAGTGTGTAGTGGTAGTACTGTGTGTGGGGAGAGTGTGTAGTGGTAGTACTGTGTGGGGGAGTGTGTGTAGTGGTAGTACTGTGTGTTGGGGAGTGTGTAGTGGTAGTACTGTGTGTGGAGGAGAGTGTGTAGTGACAGTACTGTGTGTGGAGGAGAGTGTGTAGTGGTAGTACTGTGAGTGGAGGAGAGTGTGTAGTGGTAGTACTGTGTGTGGGGAGAGTGTGTAGTGGTAGTACTGTGTGTGGGGAGTGTGTAGTGACAGTACTGTGTGTGGAGGAGAGTGTGTAGTGACAGTACTGTGTGTGGAGGAGAGTGTGTAGTGGTAGTACTGTGTGTGGAGGAGAGTGTGTAGTGGTAGTACTGTGTGTGGAGGAGAGTGTGTAGTGACAGTACTGTGTGTGGGGTGAGAGTGTGTAGTGGTAGTACTGTGTGTGGAGGAGAGTGTGTAGTGACAGTACTGTGTGTGGAGGAGAGTGTGTAGTGACAGTACTGTGTGTGGAGGAGAGTGTGTAGTGGTAGTACTGTGTGTGGAGGAGAGTGTGTAGTGGTAGTACTGTGTGTGGAGGAGAGTGTGTAGTGACAGTACTGTGTGTGGGGGAGAGTGTGTAGTGGTAGTACTGTGTGTGGGGGAGAGTGTGTAGTGGTTTTACTGTGTGTTGGGGGAGAGTGTGTAGTGGTAGTACTGTGTGTGGAGGAGTGTGTGTAGTGGTAGTACTGTGTGTGAGGGAGAGTGTGTAGTGATCGTAATGTGTTCAGCCTCGTGCTCCCTTCTCCTAATTTCATCACCTTACACTTTCCCGAGTTGAACTCTAGCAGCCATTTTCTTGACCATTCCTCCAGTTTTTCCAGGTCATCTTGTAATCTCTGTCTATCTTCATCCGTCTTGATTCTTCTCATAATTTTTGCATCTTCAGCAAACATTGAGAGGAATGAGTCTATACCCTCCGGAAGATCGTTCACATATATTAGAAACAGGATGGGTCCAAGTACTGAGCCCTGTGGGACTCCGCTGGTGACATCTCGCCACTCTGATGTCTCTCCCCTTCCCGTTACTCGCTGTTTCCTGTTGCTTAAGTACTCCCTTATCCACTGGAGCACCTTCCCTTTTACTCCTGCCTGTTGCTCCAACTTTTTTAACAACCTTTTGTGTGGTACTGTGTCAAAGGCTTTTTGGCAATCCATGAAAATGCAGTCGGCCCACCCTTCTCTTTCCTGCCTAATTTTTGTTGCCTGATCATAAAATTCTATTAAACCTGTGAGGCACGATTTACCATCCCTGAACCCATGTTGGTGGTGCGTTACAAAGTTATTTCCCTCCAGATGCTCTACGAGCCTTTTCCTCACGATCTTCTCCATCACCTTGCATGGTATACAAGTTAAGGAAACTGGCCTGTAATTCAGTGCCTCTTGCCTGTCACCCTTTTTGTATATTGGGACCATGTTAGCTGTCTTCCAACTTTCTGGTTAGTCTCCTGATTCCAGTGACCTGTTATACACCATAGAGAGTGGCACACTTAGTGCTTCTGCACCTTCCATTAGTATCCATGGTGAGATTCTGTCAGGCCCAACAGCCTTTGTCACATCCATCTCCAGCAGACACCTTTTGACCTCATCACTGGTGAGGTCAAATTCCTCCAAGGTTGCTTGGTTTGCCGCCTCCTCATTTAGTGCAGGGGCTTCTCCTTGTTCTATTGTGAAGACCTCCTGGAATCTCTTGTTGAGTTCTTCACACACCTCCTTGTCATTCTCTGTGTATCTGTTCTCCACTTTTCGCAGCTTCATCACTTGTTCCTTCACTGCTGTTTTCCTCCTGATGTGGCTGTGGAGCAGCTTTGGTTGGGTTTTGGCTTTACTCGCAATATCATTTTCAAACTGTCTCTCTGCTTCCCTCCTCACTCTGAGGTACTCATTTCTGGCCCTCTGGTATCTCTCCCTGCTCTCTGGTGTTCTGTTATTTCTGTAATTTCTCCATGTTCTTTTACTCAGTTGCTTCGCTACCTTGCATTCCTGGTTGAACCATGGGTTTTTCTGTTGTTTTTCGTTTTTCTCCTTTTGGACGGGGATAAACCTGTCTGCAGCTTCCTGGCACTTCTGGGTGACAAAATCCATCATGACCTGCACATTCTTGTCTCTAAGTTCTGTTTCCCATGGTATTCCCCTGAGGAAGCTCCTCATCTCGTCATATTTTCCTCTTCGGTAATTCAGTCTTTTTCCCTCCACTCCCATCCTTGGATAGGTTATCCCTACCTCCACCAAGTACTCAAAGGTCAGTACACTGTGGTCACTCATTCCTATCGGGGCTTCAACTTTGACTTCGCTTATTTCTGACTCATTCAGGGTGAATATCAAGTCGAGTCTAGCTGGTTCATCATTGCCTCTCACTCCTGTGGGTTCCTTGACATGCTGGCTCAGAAAATTCCTTGTTGTCACTTCCAAGAGTTTAGCTCTCCACGTATCTACACCACCATGTGGGTCCCCATTCTCCCAGTCTATCTTTCCATGGTTGAAATCGCCCATGATTAAGAGTCTGGAGCCATTCCTGCAGGCAACTGAAGCTGCTCTTTCTATTATATTAATGGTTACCATGTTGTTCCTATGAAACTCCTGTCTAGGTCTACTGTCATTTAGGGGAGGGTTGTAAATGACTGCCACTATTATCTTAGGTCCACTCATTGTTATAGTTCCTGTTATGTAATCTCTGAATCCGTCACAGCCCGGAATTTCCATCTCATCAAAACTCCAGTCCTTCCTTATCAGCAGGGCCACTCCTCCACCTCCTCTCCCTTCCCTCTCTTTCCTTACTATATAGTAGTCCTTTGGAAACACAGCATCTGTTATGACTCCTGACAATTTTGTTTCCGTTAGTCCTATTACATCAGGGTTCTCTTCTTGCACCGTTTCTGCCAGTTCACTTGCTTTATTGGTAATCCCATCAATGTTTGAGTACATTACCTTGAAGCTCACTTTCTTATATCCAATTTCACCCTCACTCCCCACAAGTGTAGGAAGTTGTTCTATGGTCATTGCTACTTGGGTAGGCTCCTCCTCCTGTGAGGTAGTTTCCAGGGGTTCAGGGGGAGGTGGAGTGTGGGATGGAGGGCTTAGGTCTTCCTCACAGCCTTCGGTCTTCCTGCTTGGGGCAGGAAGAAGTCCTGGGGGTGAGGGAGCAGGGATTGCTTGGGGAAAGGGCACGCCCTCCTGCAGTGTAGTTGACAGGGGTTTGGAGGGAGATGGACTGGGGGATAGAGGGCTTTGGTCTTGCTCAGGCCTGCTTGGGGCAGGGAGAAGACCAGGGGCTGGGAAAGCAGGGGCTACATGGTGTAAGGGGAGGGGGAGGATTTGGGTTTCCTGATAGGCATTGTGCAGGGGCAAGGAAGGGTTTGTGCTGGGGGGTAGGGAGGGCCCTATTGGGTGGTGGGCTGGGGTGTTGCATTCCCCCCTTGGGTTCCTGGGTTGCTGAATTGGGGCTCCCCACTCCCCTCTGGGATTGCTGGGTTGGAGGCTGAGGTTCCCTGGCTCCCTTCCCTCTCCTTGCGCCTTTTCCTTGCATCTGCTTCCCTTACTATCTCGTCTCTGGTCATGTCCCTCTGAACTTATACCTCTTTGTATTTCCTTGCATAACTCAATTTGCTCTTCTTTACTAGGATGTCCTCTTTGATGTCCTCGCTCTTGAATACTACCTTGATCAATCTCTTTTGTCTCTGTTGTACTGGCCAATCCGGAAAAACTGTTCTATGTCTCGTTCAGCCCCTTCCATTCCTATCTTCTTTAATATCCCTGCCACTTCAGCTTTGTCTTTAGTCCTCGATTCCTCCTTTGTGGAACCCTCTTGTTCCTTCCCACCTACGACTACTACAGCTCTTTTCCTTTCCATTAGCTGGCTTGTGCATCTAGCTGCCTCCTGTGAGGTTACTGCTTTCATTACAACTTCCTTGACTGTGGACATTGCTCCTGGCTCTTCAGCATTTCAGCAAAGGTTGGGCCAATTGTTGCGGTCCCTGCCATTGCTACATCTCCTGGTACCTGGGGTTGGTCCCCTGGGCCAGAGTCTGAGGAGGGCCTGTTTTTAGGCTTTTTATCTCCTCTTGCGCTGCACTTAGTTCTGTCTGCAGCTTATATATAGTTTCTCTCAGGTCCTTCAATTCCCCACTGACTTCCATACATGCCNGAACGTCGTTCCCTATATAGGCGAAGAAAACGAATCGCGGTACAACTTGAGAGTCGCACCCTATCTCAGGAACGGCGAAGAAGGTTAGGTAGCGAAATAGGAAAAATTGAACTCAAGCTACAAGAATCATACAAAACGCAGGAGAGGGAAAGAGAGCAAAAGGCCATCAGTGAAATAGAGAGAAACCCGAAATATTTTTTCTCCTATGCAAAATCAAGATCAAAAACCACATCTAGTATCGGGCCCCTGCGAAAGGAAGATGGAACTTTCACCGATGACAACAAAGAAATGAGCGAGCTACTGAGGAAGCAATACGACTCTGTCTTCAGCGAGCCATTAAACGCACTAAAGATCGATAACCCAAATGAATTTTTCATGGATATGATACCAACATCAAATCATATATCAGACGTCACCCTATCCCCACTGGATTTTGAAGAAGCCATAAACAGTATGCCTATGCACTCCGCACCAGGCCCGGATTCTTGGAACTCCATATTCATCAAGAACTGTAAAAAACCACTATCGCAGGCCCTTCACATTCTGTGGAGACAAAGCCTAGATACTGGCGTTATTCCTGATATACTAAAAACAGCAGAGATAGCACCACTTCATAAAGGAGGAAATAAGGCAGAGGCAAAAAATTACAGACCGATAGCACTAACATCGCACATCATAAAAATTTTTGAGAGAGTGCTAAGAAGTAAGATCACAAAATACATGGAATCACAGCATCTCCATAACCCCGGACAACATGGTTTCAGAACAGGGCGCTCTTGCCTGTCGCAGTTGCTGGACCACTATGATATGGCATTAGATGCTATGGAAGACAAACAAAACGCTGATGTAATTTACACAGATTTCGCAAAAGCTTTTGATAAATGTGACCATGGTGTTATTGCCCATAAAATGCGCTCAAAAGGAATTACCGGAAAAGTAGGCAGATGGATCTACAATTTCCTGACCAACAGAACCCAATGTGTAATAGTCAACAAAATAAAATCCAACCCGTCAACCGTTAAGAGCTCAGTCCCCCAGGGTACTGTGCTTGCTCCAGTACTTTTTCTCATCCTTATATCGGACATAGACAAGAACACAACCTATAGCACTGTATCATCCTTTGCAGATGACACTAGGATCTTCATGAGAGTAGGCAACATAGAGGACACGGCGAACCTCCAGTCAGATGTAGATCAGGTCTTTCTATGGGCTACAGAAAATAATATGGTGTTTAACGAAGACAAGTTCCAGCTCATGCGCTATGGAAAAAATGAAAATATAAAAACGGAAACCACGTACAAAACTCAGGCAAATCATAACATAGAACGAAAAGGCAATGTAAAGGATCTGGGTGTACTCATGTCGGAAGACCTTACCTTTAAAGAACACAATAAAGTAGCCGTCACAACTGCAAGAAAAATGACAGGTTGGATAACAAGAACTTTTCACACTAGAGATGCTATACCGATGATGACACTTTTCAAAACGCTTGTGCTCTCTAGAGTGGAGTACTGCTGCACAATGACAGCCCCTTTCACTGCTGGTGAAATTGCTGACCTGGAGAGCGTGCAGAGATCCTTTACTGCTAGAATCCACTCGGTAAAACATCTAAACTATTGGGACCGACTAAAGAGCCTAAATCTGTATTCCCTTGAGCGCAGGCGGGAGAGATACATAATAATTTACACGTGGAAAATATTAGAGGGGCTGGTCCCAAACCTGCACACAGAAATACATCACATGAGACCAGAAGACATGGCAGGATGTGCAGAATACCCCCGTTGAAAAGCAGAGGTGCAACTGGTACTCTGAGAGAGAACTCTATCAACATCAGAGGCCCGAGACTGTTCAACACGCTTCCACTACACATAAGGGACATAACTAGCAAACCCCTCACAGTGTTCAAGAGAGAACTGGATAAGCACCTCCAAAGGATACCTGATCAACCAGGCTGTGACTCATACGTCAGGCTGCGAGCAGCCGCGTCCAACAGCCTGGTTGATCAGTCCAGCAACCAGGAGGCCTGGTCGATGACCGGGCCGCGGGGACGATAAGCCCCGGAAGCACCTCAAGGTATCCTCAAGGTAAGGTAAGGTGGTGTTGCCCTCCCCTCTGGTGTTACTGGGATGCTGGTTTTGGGTTCCCCTCTTGTTTCTGGGACTGTTGTGTTGGGGGCTGTGATTTCCTGGTTTGCTCCTCTCTCCCTGCGCTTCCTCCTTGCCTCTGCTGCCCTGACTCTCTCCTCCTTCGTCCTGTCCCTCTGCAGGAATATTTTTTGTATCCCTGCACATGCTGCAGACGACTCTTTCTTTCGAGAATATCCTCCTTCGTGGTTTCGTTTGTGAACACCACCTTTACAAGTCGGTTTCTGTCCTTGTTGTACTAGCCCAAACTGAAAACCTTCTCAATGTTTTGTACAGCCCCTTCCATCTGTAATCCCTTCAGTAGCCCATGTACTGCCTCTCTATCCTTGCTATTCCATTCTTGCCTGTTGGATCCTCCCTGTTCTTTAATTCCTACAACTACCACTGATCTTTTTCTCTCTAGCAGTTGAGTGGTGCACCTTGCTGCTTCCTGTGACGTAGCTGCCTGCATCGCTACCTCCCTCACTGTGTCCATTGCTTCTGAGCTCTTTTTCAGTCATCCCGCAAATGTTTCAGGTACGGAGGCATTTCCTTCCAATGTAGCATTCCCACCTTCCCTTTGGATGCTAATCTGATGTTCAGTCTCTTTATTTTTCTCTGTGAGGGATTTGATCTCCTCCCTTGCTGATGTCAGCTCACTTTGCAGATTGTTAATTATAATCCTCATTTCATGCATCTCCTTCCTGAATTCCTCCAGAACTTGTGTTAACATCTCCCTCGTGTGGTCACTCTGGCTGCTTCCTGTGTCCCTGTTGCGTCCACCTGCCAATTTGTCCCTTGTCAAGAGAGAGAGCAAGAGAGAGAGAGAGAGAGCAGAGAGAGAGAGCAAGAGATAGAGAGAGAGCAAGAGAGAGAGAGTGAGAGAACGAGAGAGAGAGCAAGAGAGAGCGAACAAAAGAAAGAGAGAGAGAGAGAGAGGGGGGGGGGGTTTGAAGAGGATGTGAGGTGTTGCAGCTTACGGCTGGTAAGAGAGGGGGGGGGGTGGATTATGAGAGGTTTTAAACCCTTTCCAGGAAAGGTGCTAATCCCTTCTAGCCTGTGTGTGTGTGTGCGTGCATACGTACATGGGCGTGCGTGCGTGGGTGCATGTGTGTGCGTGCGTATGTGTGCGTTTGTGTGCATGCATGCGTGCGCGTGCGTGCGTGTGTCACGAGGTCCCGTTAGCGTTAACTTCTACTCAAATGAGCCACTTAATGAGATTTTAAATATATATGCTATCCTGAACAAGAATTTGATAATATTTTACCTCACACTGTACACCTGATTAATTGACCAGAGAGGGGGTACATACCAGTTTTCTTTCCGCTCACACAACTAGATGAGTAATGACGTTGTATGGTTGATGATGATGCTCCGTCGTCGCCTTCCACTAGGTGATTCACTAAGTTCTTCTTCTTCTATCTACACAAATCTCTGGAGTCAGTCACTGTATCGTTGTGTTGCGGTTCACTAATTTACTGTACCATTGATCACAATCACCACCCAACAAACACAATCACCAGTTCCACGGCGGGTCGACCCACCATGCTGTGTGGGGGGGAGAGTTTGTAGTGGTAGTACTGTGTATGGGGGAGTGTGTGCGTAGTGGTAGTACTGTGCGAGGGGGGTAGAGTGTGTAGTGGTAGTACTGTGTGTGGAGGAGAGTGTGTAGTGGTAGTACTGTGTGTGAGGGAGTGTGTGTAGTGGTAGTACTGTGTGTGAAGGAGAGTGTGTAGTGGTAGTACTGTGTGTGGGAGAGTGTGTAGTGGTAGTACTGTGTGTGGAGGAGAGTGTGTAGTGGTAGTACTGTGTGTGAGGGAGTGTGTGTAGTGGTAGTACTGTGTGTGGGGAGAGTGTGTAGTGGTAGTACTGTGTGTGGGGGAGAGTGTGTAGTGGTAGTACTGTGTGTGGGGGAGAGTGTGTAGTGGTAGTACTGTGTGTGGGGGAGAGTGTGTAGTGGTAGTACTGTGTGTGGAGGAGAGTGTGTAGTGGTAGTACTGTGTGTGGGGGAGAGTGTGTAGTGGTAGTACTGTGTGTGGGGAGAGTGTGTAGTGGTAGTACTGTGTGTGGGGAGAGTGTGTAGTGGTAGTACTGTGTGTGGGGGAGTGTGTGTAGTGGTAGTACTGTGTGTGGGGAGTGTGTGTAGTGGTAGTACTGTGTGTGGGGAGAGTGTGTAGTGGTAGTACTGTGTGTGGGGGAGAGTGTGTAGTGGTAGTACTGTGTGTGGGGAGAGTGTGTAGTGGTAGTACTGTGTGTGGGGAGAGTGTGTAGTGGTAGTACTGTGTGTGGGGAGAGTGTGTAGTGGTAGTACTGTGTGTGAGGGAGAGTGTGTAGTGGTAGTACTGTGTGTGGAGGAGAGTGTGTAGTGGTAGTACTGTGTGTGGGGGAGAGTGTGTAGTGGTAGTACTGTGTGTGGGGAGAGTGTGTAGTGGTAGTACTGTGTGTGAGGGAGTGTGTAGTGGTAGTACTGTGTGTGGGGGAGAGTGTGTAGTGGTAGTACTGTGTGTGGGAGAGTGTGTAGTGGTAGTACTGTGTGTGGGGAGAGTGTGTAGTGGTAGTACTGTGTGTGAGGGAGAGTGTGTAGTGGTAGTACTGTGTGTGGGGGAGAGTGTGTAGTGGTAGTACTGTGTGTGAGGGAGTGTGTGTAGTGGTAGTACTGTGTGTGGGGGAGAGTGTGTAGTGGTAGTACTGTGTGTGAGGGAGTGTGTAGTGGTAGTACTGTGTGTGGGGGAGAGTGTGTAGTGGTAGTACTGTGTGTGGGGGAGAGTGTGTAGTGGTAGTACTGTGTGTGGGGAGAGTGTGTAGTGGTAGTACTGTGTGTGGGGAGTGTGTAGTGGTAGTACTGTGTGTGAGGGAGTGTGTGTAGTGGTAGTACTGTGTGTGGGGAGAGTGTGTAGTGGTAGTACTGTGTGTGGGGGAGAGTGTGTAGTGGTAGTACTGTGTGTGGAGGAGAGTGTGTAGTGGTAGTACTGTGTGTGGGGGAGAGTGTGTAGTGGTAGTACTGTGTGTGGGGGAGAGTGTGTAGTGGTAGTACTGTGTGTGGGGGAGAGTGTGTAGTGGTAGTACTGTGTGTGGGGAGAGTGTGTAGTGGTAGTACTGTGTGTGGGGAGTGTGTGTAGTGGTAGTACTGTGTGTGGGGGAGAGTGTGTAGTGGTAGTACTGTGTGTGGGGGAGTGTGTGTAGTGGTAGTACTGTGTGTGGGGGAGAGTGTGTAGTGGTAGTACTGTGTGTGGGGAGAGTGTGTAGTGGTAGTACTGTGTGTGAGGGAGAGTGTGTAGTGGTAGTACTGTGTGTGGGGGAGAGTGTGTAGTGGTAGTACTGTGTGTGGGGGAGAGTGTGTAGTGGTAGTACTGTGTGTGGAGGAGAGTGTGTAGTGGTAGTACTGTGTGTGGGGGAGAGTGTGTAGTGGTAGTACTGTGTGTGGAGGAGAGTGTGTAGTGGTAGTACTGTGTACTGTGTGTGGGGAGTGTGTAGTGGTAGTACTGTGTGTGGGGGAGAGTGTGTAGTGGTAGTACTGTGTGTGGGGGAGAGTGTGTAGTGGTAGTACTGTGTGTGGGGGAGAGTGTGTAGTGGTAGTACTGTGTGTGGGGAGAGTGTGTAGTGGTAGTACTGTGTGTGGGGGAGAGTGTGTAGTGGTAGTACTGTGTGTGGGGGAGAGTGTGTAGTGGTAGTACTGTGTGTGGGGGAGAGTGTGTAGTGGTAGTACTGTGTGTGGGAGAGTGTGTAGTTGTAGTACTGTGTGGGGGGAGAGTGTGTAGTGGTAGTACTGTGTGTGGGAGAGTGTGTAGTGGTAGTACTGTGTGTGGGGGAGAGTGTGTAGTGGTAGTACTGTGTGTGGGGGAGTGTGTGTAGTGGTAGTACTGTGTGTGAGGGAGAGTGTGTAGTGGTAGTACTGTGTGTGGGGGAGAGTGTGTAGTGGTAGTATTGTGTGTTGGGAGAGTGTGTAGTGGTAGTACTGTGTGGATGATGTTTGTAGTGGTAGTATTGTGTTGGGGAGAGTGAGTAGTGGTAGTACTGTGTGTGGGAGAGTGAGTAGTGGTAGTACTGTGTGTGGGGAGTGTGTGTAGGGGCAGTGTTGTGTGTGGGGGAAAGTGTGTAGTGGTAGTACCTTGTGTTGGGAGTGTGTAGTCGTAGTACTGTTTGTGGGAGAGTGTGTAGTGGTACTACTGTATGTATGGGACTGTGTGTAGAAGTAGTACTGTGTGGAGGAGAGTGTGTAGTGATTATACTGTATGTGGAGGTGAGTGTGTAGTGGTAGTATTGTGTGTGTGGCGGAGGTGTAGTGGTCGTACTGTGTGTTTGGGACAGTGTGTAGTGGTCGTACTGTGTGGGCGAGTTGTGTGTGTAGTGAATAACTTTTTGTGGGGGAGAGTGTGTTTTTTGTTTTTATTTTTATTTTTAAAACAGAGCAATTACAGCGTACAGTAACATATAAACAGGAAAACACAGAATAACAACAACACAGATAACAAGTAACACAGATCAACATAACACAAAAGAGAAAACAAAAAATAACATATAACACGTAAATAACACACACACAGAAAACAAATGCAGCACTACCCAGATGGG
>WNGS01000687.1:43303-54779 GCA_020271785.1 Procambarus virginalis | reverse complement strand
GGTAGTACTGTGTGTGGGGAGAGTGTGTAGGTGTATACGTGTGTGGGGGAGAGTGTGTAGTGGTAGTACTGTGTGGGGGGAGAGTGTGTAGTGGTAGTACTGTGTGGGGGCGAGTGTGTGTAGTGGTAGTACTGTGTTGGAGGAGAGTGTGTAGTGGTAGTACTGTGTGTGGAGGAGAGTGTGTAGTGGTAGTACTGTGTGTGGGAGAGTGTGTAGTGGTAGTACTGTGTGTGGGGGAGAGTGTGTAGTGGTAGTACTGTGTGTGGGGGAGAGTGTGTAGTTGTAGTACTGTGTGTGGAGGAGAGTGTGTAGTGGTAGTACTGTGTGGGGGAGAGTGTGTGTAGTGGTAGTACTGTGTTGGAGGAGAGTGTGTAGTGGTAGTACTGTGTGTGGAGGAGAGTGTGTAGTGGTAGTACTGTGTGTGGAGGAGAGTGTGTAGTGGTAGTACTGTGTGTGAGGGAGAGTGTGTAGTGTTAGTACTGTGTGGAGGAGAGTGTGTAGTGGTAGTACTGTGTGTGGAGGAGAGTGTGTAGTGGTAGTACTGTGTGTTGGGGAGTGTGTAGTAGTAGTACTGTGTGTGAGGGAGAGTGTGTAGTGGTAGTACTGTGTGTGGGGGAGTGTGTAGTGGTAGTACTGTGTGTGGAGGAGAGTGTGTAGTGGTAGTACTGTGTGTGGAGGAGAGTGTGTAGTGGTAGTACTGTGTGTGAGGGAGAGTGTGTAGTGGTAGTACTGTGTGGAGGAGAGTGTGTAGTGGTAGTACTGTGTGTGGGGGAGAGTGTGTAGTGGTAGTACTGTGTGTGTGGAGGAGAGTGTGTAGTGGTAGTACTGTGTGTGTGGAGGAGAGTGTGTAGTGGTAGTACTGTGTGATGGGGAGTGTGTGTAGTGGTAGTACTGTGTGTGGAGGAGTGTGTGTAGTGGTAGTACTGTGTGTGGAGGAGAGTGTGTAGTGGTAGTACTGTGTGTGGAGGAGTTACCTGGTTGATACCTGGTTGATGGGGTTCTGGGAGTTCTTCTACTCCCCAAGCCCGGCCCGAGGCCAGGCTCGACTTGTGAGAGTTTGATCCACCAGGCTGTTGCTTGGAGCGGCCCGCAGAGCCACATACCCACCACAGCCCGGCTGATCCGGGACTTCTCTTAGGAAACAGTCCAGTTTTCTCTTGAAGATGTCCACGGTTGTTCCGGCAATATTTCTTATAGTCGCTGGGAGGACGTTGAACAACCGCGGACCTCTGATGTTTATACAGTGTTCTCTGATTGTGCCTATGGCACCTCTGCTCTTCACTGGTTCAATCTTGCATTTTCTTCCATATCGTTCACTCCAGTACGTTGTTATTTTACTGTGTAGATTTGGGACCTGGCCCTCCAGTATTTTCCAAGTGTATATTATTTGGTATCTCTCTCGTCTCCTTTCTAGAGAGTACATTTGGAGAGCTTTGAGACGATCCCAATAATTTAGGTGTTTTATCTCGTCTATGCGTGCCGTATATGTTCTCTGTATTCCCTCTATTTCAGCAATCTCTCCTGCTCTGAAGGGGGAAGTGAGTACTGAGCAGTATTCGAGACGGGACAACACAAGTGACTTGAAGAGTACAACCATTGTGATGGGATCCCTGGATTTGAAAGTTCTCGTAATCCATCCGATCATTTTTCTGGCTGATGCGATATTTGCTTGGTTATGCTCCCTAAACGTTAGATCGTCGGACATCATTATTCCCAAATCCTTGACATGCTGTTTTTCTACTATGGGAAGATTTGATTGTGTTTTGTACCCTGTATTATGTTTCAGATCCTCATTTTTGCCGTACCTGAGTACCTGAAATTTATCACTGTTAAACATCATATTATTTTCTGCTGCCCAATCGAAAACTTTGTTGACATCTGTTTGTAGTTTTTCAATGTCTTCAGCAGAGGTAATTTTCATGCTGATTTTTGTGTCATCTGCGAAGGATGACACGAAGCTGTGACGTGTATTTTTGTCTATATCAGATATGAGAATAAGGAACAGTAGCGGTGCAAGGACTGTACCTTGAGGTACAGAGCTTTTAACATCGCTTGGACTCGATTTTATCTGATTGACTGTTACTCTTTGTGTTCTGTTCGACAGGAAATTGAGTATCCAGCGTCCTACTTTTCCAGTTATTCCCATTGACCTCATTTTGTGAGCTATCACCCCATGGTCACATTTGTCGAAAGCCTTTGCAAAGTCTGTGTATACAACATCTGCATTTTGCTTTTCTTCTAGGGCTTCTGTGATTTTGTCATAGTGGTTGAGTAACTGTGACAGACAGGATCTTCCCGCTCTAAATCCATGTTGTCCTGGATTGTGCAATTCATTGTTTTCCATAAAACTAGAAATTTGATTCCTAATCACTCTTTCAAACACTTTTATTATGTGTGATGTTAGTGCAACTGGCCTATAATTTTTGGCCAAGGCTTTACTCCCCCCCTTGTGCAACGGCGCTATATCTGCAAATTTAAGTGCTGCTGGTATCTCCCCTGTATCCAGGCTCCTTCTCCATATTACGCTGAGTGCTCTCGCTACTGGTACTTTACATTTCTTTATGAATAATGAATTCCATGAGTCAGGCCCATTGGCTGAGTGCATGGGCATATTGTCAATTTCTCTTTCAAAGTCTTCCGAGTTTGTGGTAATATCCGTTATATTATCTGCAGCTTGAATGTCATTCATAAAGAAGCTGTCTGGATCATCAACTTTCATGTTGTTAATTGGTGTGCTAAACATAGCCTCATACTGGCTTCTTAGAATTTCACTAATCTCTTTGTTGTCCTCTGTGTACGTACCTTCATTTGTAATTAACGGTCCAATACTGGTCGAGTGTGTGTAGTGGTAGTACTGTTTGTGGAAGAGAGTGTGTAGTGGTAGTACTGTGTGTGGAGGAGAGTGTGTAGTGGTAGTATTGTGTGTGGGGGAGAGTGTGTAGTGGTAGTACTGTGTGTGGAGGAGAGTGTGTAGTGGTAGTACTGTGTGTGGGGGAGAGTGTGTAGTGGTAATACTGTGTGTGGAGGAGTGTGTGTAGTGGTAGTACTGTGTGTGGGGGAGAGTGTGTAGTGGTAGTACAGTGTGTGGAGGAGAGTGTGTAGTGGTAGTACTGTGTGTGGAGGAGTGTGTGTAGTGGTAGTACTGTGTGTGGGGGAGAGTGTGTAGTGGTAGTACTGTGTGTGGGGGAGAGTGTGTAGTGATAGTACTGTGTGTGGAGGAGAGTGTGTAGTGGTAGTACTGTGTGGGGGAGAGTGTGTGTAGTGGTAGTACTGTGTTGGAGGAGAGTGTGTAGTGGTAGTACTGTGTGTGGGGGAGTGTGTGTAGTGGTAGTACTGTGTTGGAGGAGAGTGTGTAGTAGTAGTACTGTGTGGGGGAGAATGTGTGTAGTGGTAGTACTGTGTGTGGGGGAGAGTGTGTAGTGGTAGTACTGTGTGTGGGGGAGAGTGTGTAGTTGTAGTACTGTGTGTGGAGGAGAGTGTGTAGTGGTAGTACTGTGTGTGGGGGAGAGTGTGTCGTGGTAGTACTGTGTGTGTGGAGGAGAGTATGTAGTGGTAGTACTGTGTGTGGGGGAGAGTGTGTAGTGGTAGTACTGTGTGTGGAGGAGAGTGTGTAGTGGTAGTACTGTGTTGGAGGAGAGTGTGTAGTGGTAGTACTATGTTGGAGGAGAGTGTTTAGTGGTAGTACTGTGTGTGGGGGAGAGTGTGTAGTGGTAGTACTGTGTGTGGGGGAGAGTGTGTAGTGGTAGTACTGTGTGTGGGGGAGTGTGTGTAGTGGTAGTACTGTGTGTGGGGGAGAGTGTGTAGTGGTAGTACTGTGTGTGGGGGAGAGTGTGTAGTGGTAGTACTGTGTGTGGGGGAGTGTGTGTAGTGGTAGTACTGTGTGTGGGGGAGAGTGTGTAGTGGTAGTACTGTGTGTGGAGGAGAGTGTGTAGTGGTAGTACTATGTGTGTGGAGGAGAGTGTGTAGTGGTAGTACTGTGTGTGGAGGAGAGTGTGTAGTGGTAGTACTGTGTGTGGGGGAGAGTGTGTAGTGGTAGTACTGTGTGGGGGAGAGTGTGTATTGGTAGTACTGTGTGTGGGGGAGAGTGTGTAGTGGTAGTACTGTGTGTGGGGGAGAGTGTGTAGTGGTAGTACTGTGTGTGGGGGAGAGTGCGTAATGGTTGTACTGTGTGGGGGAGTGTGTGTAGTGGTAGTGCTGTGTGTGGGGGAAAGTGTGTAGTGGTAGTACTGTGTATGGGGGAGTGTGTAGTGGTAGTACTGTGTGGATGAGTGTTTGTAGTGGTAGTATTGTGTGTTGGGTAGAGTGAGTAGTGGTAGTACTGTGTGTTGGGGAGAGTGAGTAGTGGTAGTACTGTGTGTGGGGGAGGGTGTGTAGTGGTAGTACTGTGTGTGGGGGGAGTGTGTGTAGGGGCAGTGTTGTGTGTGGGTGAGAGTGTGTAGTGGTAGTACCGTGTGTTGGGGAGTGTGTAGTGGTAGTATTGTACGTCTGTGGAGAGTGTGTAGTCGTAGTACTGTACTCACCTAGTTGTACTCACCTAGTTGTGTTTGCGGGGGTTGAGCTCTGGCTCTTTGGTCCCGCCTCTCAACCGTCAACCAACAGGTGTACAGATTCCTGAGCCTAATGGGCTCTATCATATCTACACTTGAAACTGTGTATGGAGTCAGCCTCCACCACATTACTTCCTAATGCATTCCATTTTCAACCACTCTGACACTAAAAAAGTTCTTTCTAATATCTCTGTTGCTCATTTGGGCACTCAGTTTCCACCTGTGTCCCCTAGTGCGTGTGCCCCTTGTGTTAAAAAGCCTGTCTTTATCAACCCTGTCGATTCCCTTGAGAATCTTGAATGTGGTGATCATGTCCCCTCTAACTCTTCTGTCTTCCAACGAAGTGAGGTTTAATTCCCATAGTCTCTCCTCGTAGTTCATACCTCTCAGCTCGGGTACTAGTCTGGTGGCAAACCTATGAACCTTTTCCAGTTTAGTCTTATTCTTGACTAGATATGGACTCCACGCTGGAGCCGCATACTCCAGGATTGGTCTGACATATGTGGTATATAATGTTTTGAAAGATTCCTTACACAAGTTTCTAAAGGCCGTTCTTATGTTACCCAACCTGGCATATGCTGCTGATGTTATCGTCTTGATATGAGCTTCAGGGGAAAGGTCTGGCGTGATATCAACCCCCAGGTCTTTCTCTCTCTCTGAATGTTGAAGTATTTCATCTCCCAAATGATACCTTGTATCTGGTCTCCTGCTTCCTACCCCTATCTTCATTACATTACATTTGCTTGGGTTAAACTCTAACAGCCATTTTTCGACCATTCCTGCAGCTTGTCCATGTCTTCTTGAAGCCTCAAGCTGTCCTACTCTGTCTTAATCCTTCTCAAAATTTTGGCGTCGTCAGCAAACATTGAGAGGAATGAGTCTATACCCTCTGGGAGATCATTTACGTATATCAGAACAGGATAGGTCCAAGCACAGAGCCCTGTGGGACTCCACTGGTGACTTCACGCCATTCTGAGGTCTCACCCCTCACTGTAACTCTCTGCTTCCTATTGCTTAGGTACTCCCTTATCCACTGGAGAGCCCTACCAGTTACTCCTGCCTGTTTCTCCAGCTTATGCATCAACCTTTTATGGGGTACTGTGTCAAAGACTTTCCGTCAGTTGAAAAAATGCAGTCCGCCCATCCTTCNTGATGAATCTTGGTGCTTGCACACACCCACACATAGATATATATGTAAACTGATACTGTGAGCGCTCTGGGCAGCCTCACCACATACTGTCTGTGCTCTGTGACTTAAACTCAAGTGAGACTTGCTCACGACATATAAAATATCCTGACAAGAATATATATAGCTAACTAAAGGGGAAATGGGAGGTAACTGTAAACACCTACTTCACCTATCCTAGGATGACAGTTGGGTTGTAGCTCCTGTCCAGGCTCTCGCCTCGTTCATCCCAGAAACACAAGCCCCACGCCTTAGGATGTCGCGTCTCGCCGCTTCTGTACACAGCAGGTCCGTGCTCCTTCCTCTACAGTACGTCGCAGGGTTCGAAGTCGGTCTCCTGGCCGTCAACTTTCCTCCCAACTACGGCAGCCAGCCTACGTCTCGGCGGTCGTCGTACGTTTCCCAATTAGTCTTGTCACTGTACTCCCAGAGGAACTGCCTCTCACCACTACGAAGTCACTGTGAAGTTATCAGCCGTCCCGGACGACACACGCACAGCACCCGACTTCAGAGCACTTGAAGCTCACAACACTGTCAATTCCCTCGTCGTCTAGATATATCGCTAGGTATTTGGGAAGACTTCTCGACGTGCTTGCATCCAACTGTTGACTCGTAGGGTTCCACGAAGGTGGGGTTACTGTCAAACTTGACAGGATCGTCGATCACACGTTCAACCTGGTTGACAAGGCTGTCAACCCGTTTCACTCACGGTGGATGGCCCGGCCACTAAGCTGTCTCTTATACTGGTGAACTGCCAACGACGACACACGTCGATGCCCGGCCCACTTCTTGCAACACACCTGTCCCTGAGCACTGTTGCTCAATATTCTGTCAATTCCTTATCTGAGCCACTTCTGGGTTGAAGGAAGACCTCACAGAGTGCGTGCCAACAACTGGAGACGCTTAATCCACGCTTAAATCAAGTTTGAAATATAGAAACTTTAGACACTCCCACCAGGGGACTTGAACCCTGGCTAAGTATTATTAACAATTACACAAGTGACTTCACACCTTTCACCTTTTCAGATATAATCATTCTATGACACTTTTCTGGCACATTAAGATATAATAAAGGATCTGTAGTTTGGAGTTTCGAAAACATTTTTAGTTTTCCTAATACAAATATTCAAAGTTCCCCCCAAAAATTATGCATATATGTCATGTTTATTGCTATTATAAAATCAATAAATGAACTTCAGAAAAAACGCTTACTTCAGAGTTTAGAGACATAAACTTTACATATAAGGTGTAAGTTTTATGTAAATTGAATAAAAAATGAAAGTCACAAGAACTTTTGTTATTTGAAAATATTGAAAATAAATAAGAAAATAATAATGTCTAAGGTGCTGCCATCTGTGGTTGAGGTTGACATCAACCAGTTTTCTCCAAAATTGCCACCCATACAGGTAGGCTTACGTGCAGTCAGGTGTATAAGTTTCATGCAAATTGTCCGATAAAAAAAATTGAAAAAAATATGTCATTTTTTTAACTTAATTATTTTTCTAATACAACTAATTATAATATTTTTTTAATATATGCTATTGTGATAGATGAGAGTCATAGGCATGATTTCAGTTGACACCTGTGTTTGATGATCGTTTTTGACCATTTTGGAATCATTTTGACTTCTACTTCAATATTTTTTCTCCCTTCCTATTTATGCTTCGATGATGAGACTTGGATAAGATGAAACCCTTTTTATATAAAACTCGTCAAAAAAGTTTGATTGAAATCGAACCAGTATTCATTTATTGCATATTTGGATCGAAAATCATTCAAATGCCTCCTTAGGCACACTAACCGATTGGGCTCTATCATTTCCCTTTCCTTAACTTTTTCTGTTCTGCAGTCTTGTGTCGCATTGGTAAATGCACTTATCATTGCTATCGCTCATTCTCGATCCGGATTAACTCGTTGAGTTAAATTTCTGGTCAAAAACGTTGATATTCGTCACTTGTTTCAAAATTCAGCTAGTTGAAGTAGTCCTACTATAACTCTATTATTTCCTGCGCGCGGGCGGCGACGTCGCCGAAGAATGCTTCCAAAGCCTTTTCCTCTAAAGCCTTTTCCTCATCCAAGAGTGCCTTTTCCTCTTAAGCCTTTTCCTCATCCAAACGTGTCTTATCCTCTGTAGCCTTTTCTTCATCCAAACGTGTCTTATCCTCTGTAGCCTTTTCTTCATCCAAACGTGTCTTATCCTCTGTAGACTTTTCTTCATCCAAACGTGTCTTATCCTCTGTAGACTTTTCTTCATCCAAACGTGTCTTATCCTCTGTAGCCTTTTCTTCATCCAAACGTGTCTTATCCTCTGTAGACTTTTCTTCATCCAAACGTGTCTTATCCTCTGTAGACTTTTCTTCATCCAAACGTGTCTTATCCTCTGTAGACTTTTCTTCATCCAAACGTGTCTTATCCTCTGTAGCCTTTTCTTCATCCAAACGTGTCTTATCCTCTGTAGCCTTTTCTTCATCCAAACGTGTCTTATCCTCTGTAGCCTTTTCTTCATCCAAACGTGTCTTATCCTCTGTAGCCTTTTCTTCATCCAAACGTGCCTTTTCCTCCAACGCCTGTTCCTCTATCGCCTTTTCCTCTAAAGACTTTGGTCTCTTATTTTTGTGTTTCCTTTTCAATGGGACCTTTTGGTCTGAAATGTGTTTCATATCGTCGGACTTGAGACCATAATGAAGACAAGCAAAGTCCATTTTCAGCAGGGAAAGAAGGACAGACAAAGTAGTCGCGAGGATGGCTCCCTTCATCAGGCTAGACATAACCAGACGCCAGACAGGGATCTCATCCGGGAAGGAGCAGGATGGAGGAGACGAGACCAGACGGCCGATCAGGGGAAGCTTCCTTGCTTTACTTCCCCAATCATTGGTCTGGGCGAACTGGGTCTCGGATTCCGCCCGGGCCGCATTAATTAGAGCATTTTGCCTGGTATGAAAAACAGTTACGCGGTAAGTGAGCACACACAAGTTCACCAACACAACTAAACCCAGCCAAATGATTTAAAGTTTCGTCATTTTGGAAAATTTAAAGAAACAGTAACAGTAGATATTAAGTAATTTTATAACCCACTTGTGGATTTATAGTTAGGTTAGAACTGAGAATTTTATAGGTCAAGGGGAGATCATGTCTCCCCTTACTCTTCTGTTTTCCAGGGACGTGGGACTCAGCTCCTTTAGCCTTTCCTCGTAGCTCATTCCTCTCAGTTCCCGGACGAGCCTGGTGGCATACCACTGAATCATCTCTAACTTTGTCCTGTGTTTAACTAAGTATGAACTCCAGGCTGGAGATGCATATTACAGGATTGGTCTGACATAAGTGGCATACAGGGACCAGAACTATTCCTTACACAAGTTTCTAAAAGCAGTTCTTATGTTGGCCAACCTAGCATATGCCGCTGATGATATCCTATTGTTGAGGGCCTCTGGGGACAGGGTGTGTACGATGGACTGTATGTAGTAGACGTACTGTGTGTGGGAGAGTGTGTGTAGAAGTCGTACTGTGTGGGGGAGAGTGTGTAGTGGACGTTCTGTGTGGAGGGAGAGTGTGTAGTCGTCGTACTGTGTGTTGGGGAGTGTGTAGTGGTAGTACTGTGTGTGGAGGAGAGTGTGTAGTGGTAGTACTGTGTGTTGGGGAGTGTGTAGTGGTAGTACTGTGTGTTGGGGAGAGTGTGTAGTGGTAGTACTGTGTGGGGGGAGAGTGTGTAGTGGTAGTACTGTGTGGGGAGAGTGTGTGTAGTGGTAGTACTGTGTGTTGGGAGAGTGTGTGTAGTGGTAGTACTGTGTGGGGGGAGAGTGTGTAGTGGTAGTACTGTGTGTGGAGGAGAGTGTGTAGTGGTAGTACTGTGTGTTGGGAGAGTGTGTAGTGGTAGTACTGTGTGTGGGGGAGAGTGTGTAGTGGTAGTACTGTGTGTGGAGGAGAGTGTGTAGTGGTAGTACTGTGTGGGGGAGAGTGTGTAGTGGTAGTACTGTGTGGGGGAGAGTGTGTAGTGGTAGTACTGTGTGGGGGAGAGTGTGTAGTGGTAGTACTGTGTGTGGGGAGAGTGTGTAGTGGTAGTACTGTGTGTGGGGAGAGTGTGTAGTGGTAGTACTGTGTGTGGAGGAGAGTGTGTAGTGGTAGTACTGTGTGTGGAGGAGAGTGTGTAGTGGTAGTACTGTGTGTGAGGAGAGTGTGTAGTGGTAGTACTGTGTGTGGAGGAGAGTGTGTAGTGGTAGTACTGTGTGTGGAGGAGTGTGTAGTGGTAGTACTGTGTGTGGGGAGAGTGTGTAGTGGTAGTACTGTGTGTGAGGGAGAGTGTGTAGTGGTAGTACTGTGTGTGGGGGAGAGTGTGTAGTGGTAGTACTGTGTGTGGGGAGAGTGTGTAGTGGTAGTACTGTGTGTGGGGGAGAGTGTGTAGTGGTAGTACTGTGTGTGGGGAGAGTGTGTAGTGGTAGTACTGTGTGTGAGGGAGAGTGTGTAGTGGTAGTACTGTGTGTGGGGAGAGTGTGTAGTGGTAGTACTGTGTGTGGGGAGAGTGTGTAGTGGTAGTACTGTGTGTGGAGAGTGTGTAGTGGTAGTACTGTGTGTGGAGGAGAGTGTGTAGTGGTAGTACTGTGTGTGGGGGAGAGTGTGTAGTGGTAGTACTGTGTGTGGGGAGAGTGTGTAGTGGTAGTACTGTGTGTGGAGGAGAGTGTGTAGTGGTAGTACTGTGTGTGGGGAGAGTGTGTAGTGGTAGTACTGTGTGTGGGGAGAGTGTGTAGTGGTAGTACTGTGTGTGGAGGAGAGTGTGTAGTGGTAGTACTGTGTGGGGGAGAGTGTGTAGTGGTAGTACTGTGTGTGGAGGAGAGTGTGTAGTGGTAGTACTGTGTGTGGAGGAGAGTGTGTAGTGGTAGTACTGTGTGTGAGGGAGAGTGTGTAGTGGTAGTACTGTGTGTGAGGGAGTGTGTGTAGTGGTAGTACTGTGTGTGGAGGAGAGTGTGTAGTGGTAGTACTGTGTGTGGGGGAGTGTGTGTAGTGGTAGTACTGTGTGTGGGGAGAGTGTGTAGTGGTAGTACTGTGTGTGAGGGAGAGTGTGTAGTGGTAGTACTGTGTGTGAGGGAGAGTGTGTAGTGGTAGTACTGTGTGTGGAGGAGTGTGTGTAGTGGTAGTACTGTGTGTGGGGGAGAGTGTGTAGTGGTAGTACTGTGTGTGAGGGAGAGTGTGTAGTGGTAGTACTGTGTGTGAGGGAGAGTGTGTAGTGGTAGTACTGTGTGTGGGGGAGTGTGTGTAGTGGTAGTACTGTGTGTGGAGGAGTGTGTGTAGTGGTAGTACTGTGTGTGAGGGAGAGTGTGTAGTGGTAGTACTGTGTGTGAGGGAGAGTGTGTAGTGGTAGTACTGTGTGTGGGGGAGTGTGTGTAGTGGTAGTAATGTGTGTGGAGGAGTGTGTGTAGTGGTAGTACTGTGTGTGCGGGAGAGTGTGTAGTGGTAGTACTGTGTGTGAGGGAGAGTGTGTAGTGGTAGTACTGTGTGTGAGGGAGAGTGTGTAGTGGTAGTACTGTGTGTGGGGGAGTGTGTGTAGTGGTAGTACTGTGTGTGGAGGAGTGTGTGTAGTGTAGTACTGGTGTGTGGGGAGAGTGTGTAGTGGTAGTACTGTGTGTGGGGGGAGGTGTGTAGTGGTAGTACTGTGTGTGGGGGAAGTGTGTAGTGGTAGTACTGTGTGTGGGGAGAGTGTGTAGTGGTAGTACTGTGTGTGGGGGAGAGTGTGTAGTGGTAGTACTGTGTG
>WNGS01000687.1:0-21256 GCA_020271785.1 Procambarus virginalis | reverse complement strand
TTAGTGCGTGTGCCCCTTGTGTTAAACAGCCTGTCTTTATCAACCCTGTCGATTCCCCTGAGAATCTTGAATGTGGTGATCATGTCCCCCCTAACTCTTCTGTCTTCCAACGAAGTGAGGTTTAATTCCTGCAGTCGCTCCTCGTAGCTCATACCTCTCAGCTCGGGTACTAGTCTGGTGGCAAACCTTTGAACCTTTTCCAGTTTAGTCTTATGCTTGACTAGATAGGGACTCCATGCTGGAGCCGCATACTCCAGGATTGGTCTGACATATGTGGTATATAATGTTCTGAAAGATTCCTTACACAAGTTTCTAAAGGCCGTTCTTATGTTAGCCAACCTGGCATATGCTGCTGATGTTATCCTCTTGATATGAGCTTCAGGGGACAGGTCTGGCGTGATATCAACCCCCAGGTCTTTCTCTCTCTCTGACTCTTGAAGTATTTCATCTCCCAAATGATACCTTGTATCTGGTCTCCTGCTTCCTACCCCTATCTTCATTACATTACATTTGCTTGGGTTAAACTCTAACAGCCATTTGTTCGACCATTCCTGCAGCTTGTCCAGGTCTTCTTGAAGTCTCAAGCTGTCCTCCTCTGTCTTAATCCTTCTCATAATTTTGGCGTCGTCAGCAAACATTGAGAGGAATGAGTCTATACCCTCTGGGAGATCATTTACGTATATCAGAAACAGGATAGGTCCAAGTACAGAGCCCTGTGGGACTCCACTGGTGACTTCACGCCAGTCTGAGGTCTCACCCCTCACTGTAACTCTCTGTTTCCTATTGCTTAGGTACTCCCTTATCCACTGGAGCGCCCTACCTGTTACTCCTGCCTGTTTCTCCAGCTTATGCATCAACCTTTTATGGGGTACTGTGTCAAAGGCTTTCCGACTCTCCCCCACACTGTGTGTGGGGGAGAGTGTGTAGTGGTAGTACTGTGTGTTGGGGAGTGTGTGTAGTGGTAGTACTGTGTGTTGGGGAGAGTGTGTAGTGGTAGTACTGTGTGTTGGGGAGTGTGTGTAGTGGTAGTACTGTGTGTTGGGGAGAGTGTGTAGTGGTAGTACTGTGTGTTGGGGAGTGTGTGTAGTCGTAGTACTGTGTGTTGGGGAGAGTGTGTATTGGTAGTACTGTGTGTTGGGGAGTGTGTAGTGGTAGTACTGTGTGTGGGAGAGTGTGTGTAGTGGTAGTACTGTGTATGGAGGAGAGTGTGTAGTGGTAGTACTGTGTGTGGGGGAGTGTGTGTAGTGGTAGTACTGTGTGTTGGGGAGTGTGTGTAGTGGTAGTACTGTGTGTGAGGGAGAGTGTGTAGTGGTAGTACTGTGTGTGAGGGAGAGTGTGTAGTGGTAGTACTGTGTGTGGGGAGAGTGTGTAGTGGTAGTACTGTGTGTTGGGGAGTGTATGTAGTGGTAGTACTGTGTGTGGAGAAGAGTGTGTAGTGGTAGTACTGTGTGGAGGAGAGTGTGTAGTGGTAGTACTGTGTGTGGAGGAGAGTGTGTAGTGGTAGTACTGTGTGTGGAAAAAGTGTGTAGTGGTAGTAATGTGTGGGGGAGAGTGTGTAGTGGTAGTACTGTGTGTGGGGGAGTGTGTGTAGTGGTAGTACTGTGTGAGGGGGAGAGTGTGTAGTGGTAGTACTGTGTGTGGGGGAGTGTCTGTAGTGGTAGTACTGTGTGTGGAGGAGAGTGTGTTGTGGTAGTACTGTGTGTGGAGGAGTGTGTAGTGGTAGTACTGTGTGGGGGAGAGTGTGTAGTGGTAGTACTGTGTGTGGGGGAGAGTGTGTAGTGGTAGTACTGTGTGTGGAGGAGAGTGTGTAGTGGTAGTACTGTGTGTTGGGGAGTGTGTGTAGTGGTAGTACTGTGTGTGGAGGAGAGTGTGTAGTGGTAGTACTGTGTGTTAGGGAGTGTGTGTAGTGGTAGTACTGTGTGTGGAGGAGAGTGTGTAGTGGTAGTACTGTGTGTGGGGGAGTGTGTGTAGTGGTAGTACTGTGTGTGGGGGAGAGTGTGTAGCGGTAGTACTGTGTGTTGGGGAGAGTGTGTAGTGGTAGTACTGTGTGTTGGGGAGAGTGTGTAGTGGTAGTACTGTGTGTTGGGGAGAGTGTGTAGTGGTAGTACTGTGTGTGGAGGAGAGTGTGTAGTGGTAGTACTGTGTGTGGAGGAGAGTGTGTAGTGGTAGTACTGTGTGTGGAAGAGAGTGTGTAGTGTTAGTACTGTGTGTGGAGGAGAGTGTGTAGTGGTAGTACTGTGTGTGGGGGAGTGTGTTTAGTGGTAGTACTGTGTGTGGAGGAGAGTGTGTAGTGGTAGTACTGTGTGTTGGGGAGTGTGTGCAGTGGTAGTACTGTGTGTGGAGGAGAGTGTGTAGTGGTATTCCTGTGTGTGGGGGAGTGTGTGTAGTGGTAGTACTGTGTGTGGGGGAGTGTGTGTAGTGGTAGTACTGTGTGTGGAGGAGAGTGTGTAGTGGTAGTACTGTGTGTGGAGGAGAGTGTGTAGTGGTAGTACTGTGTGTGGAGGATAGTGTGTAGTGGTAGTACTGTGTGTGGGGGAGTGTGTGTAGTGGTAGTACTGTGTGTGGGGGAGAGTGTGTAGCGGTAGTACTGTGTGTTGGGGAGAGTGTGTACTGGTAGTACTGTGTGTGGGGGAGTGTGTGTAGTGGTAGTACTGTGTGTGGGGGAGTGTATGTAGTGGTAGTACTGTGTGAGGAGGAGAGTGTGTAGTGGTAGTACTGTGTGTGGAGGAGAGTGTGTAGTGGTAGTACTGTGTGTGGAGGAGAGTGTGTAGTGGTAGTACTGTGTGTGGAGGAGAGTGTGTAGTGGTAGTACTGTGTGTGGGGAGTGTGTGTAGTGGTAGTACTGTGTGTGGGGGAGAGTGTGTAGTGGTAGTACTGTGTGTGGAGGAGAGTGTGTAGTGGTAGTACTGTGTGTTGGGGAGTGTGTGTAGTGGTAGTACTGTGTGTGGAGGAGAGTGTGTAGTGGTAGTACTGTGTGTGGAGGGAGTGTGTAGTGGTAGTACTGTGTGTGGGAGGAGAGTGTGTAGTGGTAGTACTGTGTGTGGAGGAGAGTGTGTAGTGGTAGTACTGTGGGGAGGAGAGTGTGGTAGTGGTAGTACTGGTGTGTGGAGGGAGTGTGTAGTGGTAGTACTGTGTGTGGAGGAGAGTGTGTAGTGGTAGTACTGTGTGTTGGGGAGTGTGTGTGTAGTGGTAGTACTGTGTGTGGAGGAGAGTGTGTAGTGGTAGTACTGTGTGTGGGGAGTGTGTGTAGTGGTAGTACTGTGTGTTGGGAGTGTGTGTAGTGGTAGTACTGTGTGGAGGAGAGTGTGTAGTGGTAGTACTGTGTGTGTGGGAGGAGAGTGTGTATGGTAGTACTGTGTGCTGGGGAGTGTGTAGTGGTAGTACTATGTGTGGGAGAGTGTGTAGTGGTAGTACTGTGTGTGGGGAGAGGTGTGTAGTGGTAGTACTGTGTGGGAGGAGAGGTGTAGTGGTAGTACTGTGTGGGGGAGTGTGTGTAGTGGTAGTACTGTGTGTGGAGGAGAGTGTGTAGTGGTAGTACTGTGTGTGGGGGAGTGTGTGTAGTGGTAGTACTGTGTGTGGAGGAGAGTGTGTAGTGGTAGTACTGTGTGTTGGGGAGGTGTGTAGTGGTAGTACTGTGTGTGGAGAGAGTGTGTAGTGGTAGTACTGTGTGTGGAGGNAACCATTGTGATGGGATCCCTGGATTTGAAAGTTCTCGTAATCCATCCGATCATTTTTCTGGCTGATGCGATATTTGCTTGGTTATGCTCCCTAAACGTTAGATCGTCGGACATCATTATTCCCAAATCCTTGACATGCTGTTTTTCTACTATGGGAAGATTTGATTGTGTTTTGTACCCTGTATTATGTTTCAGATCCTCATTTTTGCCGTACCTGAGTACCTGAAATTTATCACTGTTAAACATCATATTATTTTCTGCTGCCCAATCGAAAACTTTGTTGACATCTGTTTGTAGTTTTTCAATGTCTTCAGCAGAGGTAATTTTCATGCTGATTTTTGTGTCATCTGCGAAGGATGACACGAAGCTGTGACGTGTATTTTTGTCTATATCAGATATGAGAATAAGGAACAGTAGCGGTGCAAGGACTGTACCTTGAGGTACAGAGCTTTTAACATCGCTTGGACTCGATTTTATCTGATTGACTGTTACTCTTTGTGTTCTGTTCGACAGGAAATTGAGTATCCAGCGTCCTACTTTTCCAGTTATTCCCATTGACCTCATTTTGTGAGCTATCACCCCATGGTCACATTTGTCGAAAGCCTTTGCAAAGTCTGTGTATACAACATCTGCATTTTGCTTTTCTTCTAGGGCTTCTGTGATTTTGTCATAGTGGTTGAGTAACTGTGACAGACAGGATCTTCCCGCTCTAAATCCATGTTGTCCTGGATTGTGCAATTCATTGTTTTCCATAAAACTAGAAATTTGATTCCTAATCACTCTTTCAAACACTTTTATTATGTGTGATGTTAGTGCAACTGGCCTATAATTTTTTGCCAAGGCTTTACTCCCCCCCTTGTGCAACGGCGCTATATCTGCAAATTTAAGTGCTGCTGGTATCTCCCCTGTATCCAGGCTCCTTCTCCATATTACGCTGAGTGCTCTCGCTACTGGTACTTTACATTTCTTTATGAATAATGAATTCCATGAGTCAGGCCCAGGCTGAGTGCATGGGCATATTGTCAATTTCTCTTTCAAAGTCTTCCGAGTTTGTGGTAATATCCGTTATATTATCTGCAGCTTGAATGTCATTCATAAAGAAGCTGTCTGGGTCATCAACTTTCATGTTGTTAATTGGTGTGCTAAACATAGCCTCATACTGGCTTCTTAGAATTTCACTAATCTCTTTGTTGTCCTCTGTGTACGTACCTTCATTTGTAATTAACGGTCCAATACTGGTCGAGTGTGTGTAGTGGTAGTACTGTTTGTGGAGGAGAGTGTGTAGTGGTAGTACTGTGTGTGGAGGAGAGTGTGTAGTGGTAGTATTGTGTGTGGGGGAGAGTGTGTAGTGGTAGTACTGTGTGTGGAGGAGAGTGTGTAGTGGTAGTACTGTGTGTGTGGGAGAGTGTGTAGTGGTAATACTGTGTGTGGAGGAGTGTGTGTAGTGGTAGTACTGTGTGTGGGGGAGAGTGTGTAGTGGTAGTACAGTGTGTGGAGGAGAGTGTGTAGTGGTAGTACTGTGTGTGGAGGAGTGTGTGTAGTGGTAGTACTGTGTGTGGGGAGAGTGTGTAGTGGTAGTACTGTGTGTGGGGGAGAGTGTGTAGTGGTAGTACTGTGTGTGGAGGAGAGTGTAGTGGTAGTACTGTGTGGGGAGAGTGTGTGTAGTGGTAGTACTGTGTTGGAGGAGAGTGTGTAGTGGTAGTACTGTGTGTGGGGGAGTGTGTGTAGTGGTAGTACTGTGTTGGAGGAGAGTGTGTAGTAGTAGTAGTACTGTGTGGGGAGAATGTGTGTAGTGGTAGTACTGTGTGTGGGGGAGAGTGTGTAGTGGTAGTACTGTGTGTGGAGGAGAGTGTGTAGTGGTAGTACTGTGTGTGGGGAGAGTGTGTAGTGGTAGTACTGTGTGTGGGGGAGAGTGTGTAGTGGTAGTACTGTGTGTGGGGGAGAGTGTGTAGTGGTAGTACTGTGTGTGGAGGAGAGTGTGTAGTGGTAGTACTGTGTGTGAGGGAGAGTGTGTAGTGGTAGTACTGTGTGGAGGAGAGTGTGTAGTGGTAGTACTGTGTGTGGGGGAGAGTGTGTAGTGGTAGTACTGTGTGTGTGGAGGAGAGTGTGTAGTGGTAGTACTGTGTGTGGAGGAGAGTGTGTAGTGGTAGTACTGTGTGGGGAGTGTGTAGTGGTAGTACTGTGTGTGGAGGAGTGTGTGTAGTGGTAGTACTGTGTGTGGAGGAGAGTGTGTAGTGGTAGTACTGTGTGTGGAGGAGTGTGTAGTGGTAGTACTGTGTGTGGAGGAGAGTGTGTAGTGGTAGTACTGTGTGTGGAGGAGAGTGTGTAGTGGTAGTACTGTGTGTGGAGGAGAGTGTGTAGTGGTAGTACTGTGTGTGGAGGAGAGTGTGTAGTGGTAGTACTGTGTGTGGAGGAGAGTGTGTAGTGGTAGTACTGTGTGTGGGGGAGAGTGTGTAGTGGTAGTACTGTGTGTGGGGAGAGTGTGTAGTGGTAGTACTGTGTGTGGAGGAGAGTGTGTAGTGGTAGTACTGTGTGGGGGAGAGTGTGTAGTGGTAGTACTGTGTGTGGAGGAGAGTGTGTAGTGGTAGTACTGTGTGTGGGGGAGAGTGTGTAGTGGTAGTACTGTGTGGAGGAGAGTGTGTAGTGGTAGTACTGTGTGTGGGGAGAGTGTGTAGTGGTAGTACTGTGTTGAGGAGAGTGTGTAGTGGTAGTACTGTGTGGGGGAGTGTGTAGTGGTAGTACTGTGTGGAGGAGAGTGTGTAGTGGTAGTACTGTGAGGAGGAGAGTGTGTAGTGGTAGTACTGTGTGGGGGGGAGAGTGTGTAGTGGTAGTACTGTGTGTGGGGGAGAGTGTGTAGTGGTAGTACTGTGTGTGGGGAGAGTGTGTAGTGGTAGTACTGTGTGTGGGGGAGTGTGTGTAGTGGTAGTACTGTGTGTGGGGAGAGTGTGTAGTGGTAGTACTGTGTGTGGGGGAGAGTGTGTAGTGGTAGTACTGTGTGGGGAGAGTGTGTAGTGGTAGTACTGTGTGTGGGGGAGAGTGTGTAGTGGTAGTACTGTGTTGGAGGAGAGTGTGTAGTGGTAGTACTGTGTGTGAGGAGAGTGTGTAGTGGTAGTACTGTGTGTGGGGGAGAGTGTGTAGTGGTAGTACTGTGTGTGGGGGAGAGTGTGTAGTGGTAGTACTGTGTGTGGAAGAGAGTGTGTAGTGGTAGTACTGTGTGTGGAGGAGAGTGTGTAGTGGTAGTACTGTGTGTGGGGGAGAGTGTGTAGTGGTAGTACTGTGTGGAGGAGAGTGTGTAGTGGTAGTACTGTGTGTGGGGGAGAGTGTGTAGTGGTAGTACTGTGTGTGGGGAGTGTGTGTAGTGGTAGTACTGTGTGTGGGGGAGTGTGTGTAGTGGTAGTACTGTGTGTTGGGGAGAGTGTGTAGTGGTAGTACTGTGTTGGAGGAGAGTGTGTAGTGGTAGTACTGTGTGGTGGAGAGTGTGTAGTGGTAGTACTGTGTGTGGAGGAGAGTGTGTAGTGGTAGTACTGTGTGTGGGGGAGAGTGTGTAGTGGTAGTACTGTGTGTGGTGGAGAGTGTGTAGTGGTAGTACTGTGTTGGGGAGAGTGTGTAGTGGTAGTACTGTGTGTGGGGGAGAGTGTGTAGTGGTAGTGTGTGTGTGGAGGAGAGTGTGTAGTGGTAGTACTGTGTGTGGGGAGAGTGTGTAGTGGTAGTACTGTGTGTGGAGGAGAGTGTGTAGTGGTAGTACTGTGTGTGGGGAGAGTGTGTAGTGGTAGTACTGTGTGTGTGGAGGAGAGTGTGTAGTGGTAGTACTGTGTGTGGGGGAGAGTGTGTAGTGGTAGTACTGTGTGTGGAGGAGAGTGTGTAGTGGTAGTACTGTGTGTGTGGAGAGAGTGTGTAGTGGTAGTACTGTGTGTGGGGGAGAGTGTGTAGTGGTAGTACTGTGTGTGGGGAGAGTGTGTAGTGGTAGTACTGTGTTGGAGGAGAGTGTGTAGTGGTAGTACTGTGTGTGGGGGAGAGTGTGTAGTGGTAGTACTGTGTGTGGGGGAGAGTGTGTAGTGGTAGTACTGTGTGTGTGGGGGAGTGTGTGTAGTGGTAGTACTGTGTGGGGGAGAGTGTGTAGTTGTAGTACTGTGTGTGGGGGAGAGTGCGTAATGGTTGTACTGTGTGGGATAGTGTGTGTAGTGGTAGTGCTGTGTGTGGGGGAAAGTGTGTAGTGGTAGTACTGTGTATGGGGGAGTGTTTGTAGTGGTAGTACTGTGTGGATGAGTGTTTGTAGTGGTAGTATTGTGTGTTGGGGAGAGTGAGTAGTGGTAGTACTGTGTGTGGAGGTGAGTGTGTAGTGGTAGTACTGTGTGTGGGGGAGAGTGTGTAGTGGTAGTACTGTGTGTGGGGAGAGTGTGTAGTGGTAGTACGTGTGTGGGGGAGTGTGTAGTGTTAGTACTGTGTGTGAGTGGAGAGTGTGTAGTCGTAGTACTGTACTCACCTAGTTGTACTCACCTAGTTGTGTTTGCGGGGGTTGAGCTCTGGCTCTTTGGTCCCGCCTCTCAACCGTCAACCAACAGGTGTACAGATTCCTGAGCCTAATGGGCTCTATCATATCTACACTTGAAACTGTGTATGGAGTCAGCCTCCACCACATTACTTCCTAATGCATTCCATTTTCAACCACTCTGACACTAAAAAAGTTCTTTCTAATATCTCTGTTGCTCATTTGGGCACTCAGTTTCCACCTGTGTCCCCTAGTGCGTGTGCCCCTTGTGTTAAAAAGCCTGTCTTTATCAACCCTGTCGATTCCCTTGAGAATCTTGAATGTGGTGATCATGTCCCCTCTAACTCTTCTGTCTTCCAACGAAGTGAGGTTTAATTCCCGTAGTCTCTCCTCGTAGTTCATACCTCTCAGCTCGGGTACTAGTCTGGTGGCAAACCTATGAACCTTTTCCAGTTTAGTCTTATGCTTGACTAGATATGGACTCCACGCTGGAGCCGCATACTCCAGGATTGGTCTGACATATGTGGTATATAATGTTCTGAAAGATTCCTTACACAAGTTTCTAAAGGCCGTTCTTATGTTACCCAACCTGGCATATGCTGCTGATGTTATCCTCTTGATATGAGCTTCAGGGGAAAGGTCTGGCGTGATATCAACCCCCAGGTCTTTCTCTCTCTCTGAATGTTGAAGTATTTCATCTCCCAAATGATACCTTGTATCTGGTCTCCTGCTTCCTACCCCTATCTTCATTACATTACATTTGCTTGGGTTAAACTCTAACAGCCATTTTTTCGACCATTCCTGCAGCTTGTCCATGTCTTCTTGAAGCCTCAAGCTGTCCTACTCTGTCTTAATCCTTCTCAAAATTTTGGCGTCGTCAGCAAACATTGAGAGGAATGAGTCTATACCCTCTGGGAGATCATTTACGTATATCAGAAACAGGATAGGTCCAAGCACAGAGCCCTGTGGGACTCCACTGGTGACTTCACGCCATTCTGAGGTCTCACCCCTCACTGTAACTCTCTGCTTCCTATTGCTTAGGTACTCCCTTATCCACTGGAGAGCCCTACCAGTTACTCCTGCCTGTTTCTCCAGCTTATGCATCAACCTTTTATGGGGTACTGTGTCAAAGACTTTCCGTCAGTTGAAAAAATGCAGTCCGCCCATCCTTCTCTTTCTTGCTTAACCTTTGTCACCTGATCGTAGAATTCTATCAAGCCTGTAAGGCAAGATTTACCCTCCCTGAACCCATGTTGATGGGTTGTCACGAAGTCTCTTCTCTCCAGATGTGTTACTAGGTTTTTTCTCACAATCTTCTCAATCACCTTGCATGGTATACAAGTTAAGGACACTGGCCTGTAGTTCAGTGCCTCTTGTCTGTCACCCTTTTTGTATATTGGTACTACATTAGCAGTCTTCCATATTTCTGGTAGGTCTCCCGTTTCCAGTACCTAGTNTAATTTGTGAGAGGGGCGTTCACGGAAATGTCAGTAATTTGTGAGAGGGGCGTTCACGGAAAATGTCGGTAATTGTGAGAGGGGCGTTCATGGAAAATGTCAGTAATTTGTGAGAGGGGCGTTCACGGAAAATGTCAGTAATTTGTGAGAGGGGCGTTCATGGAAAATGTCAGTAATTTGTGAGAGGGGCGTTCACGGAAAATGTCGGTAATTTGTGAGAGGGGCGTTCATGGAAAATGTCAGTAATTTGTGAGAGGGGCGTTCACGGAAAATGTCGGTAAATTGTGAGAGGGGCGTTCACGGAAAATGTCAGTAATTTGTGAGAGGGGCGTTCACGGAAAATGTCAGTAATTTGTGAGAGGGGCGTTCACGGAAAATGTCAGTAATTTGTGAGAGGGGCGTTCACGGAAAAGAGAGGGAGAGAATTTTTTTCTTTAGAAGGTCTACCTACGTTATGTCTACCTTCTGTCTTTAGCCAGGCTTCCTGCTTGGTGATCTGATCATCCAGGCTGTTGGACGCCGCAGTGTGACGTACGAGTCACGGACTGCTCAATCAGACATCCTTTGTGGAGGTGTTTTATCAAGTTATCATTTGAACATTGTGAGAAGTTAGGTCGGTTAATAACGCGAGGTCAACAACAAATTTATATATATATATATATATATATATATATATATATATATTATATTATATATATATATATATATATATATATATATATATATATATATATATATATATATATATATATATATATATATATATATATATATATATATATATATATATCACATACTTGCCTTAAACCGCAAGTTTGAAATATAGAAACTTTAGACACTCCCACCAGGGGACTTGAACCCTGGCTAAGTATTATTAACAATTACACAAGTGACTTCACACCTTTCACCTTTTCAGATATAATCATTCTATGACACTTTTCTGGCACATTAAGATATAATAAAGGATCTGTAGTTTGGAGTTTCGAAAACATTTTTAGTTTTCCTAATACAAATATTCAAAGTTCCCCCCAAAAATTATGCATATATGTCATGTTTATTGCTATTATAAAATCAATAAATGAACTTCAGAAAAAACGCTTACTTCAGAGTTTAGAGACATAAACTTTACATATAAGGTGTAAGTTTTATGTAAATTGAATAAAAAATGAAAGTCACAAGAACTTTTGTTATTTGAAAATATTGAAAATAAATAAGAAAATAATAATGTCTAAGGTGCTGCCATCTGTGGTTGAGGTTGACATCAACCAGTTTTCTCCAAAATTGCCACCCATACAGGTAGGCTTACGTGCAGTCAGGTGTATAAGTTTCATGCAAATTGTTCGATAAAAAAAAATTGAAAAAAAAATTTATCATTTTTTTAACTTAATTATTTTTCTAATACAACTAATTATAATATTCTTTTAATATATGCTATTGTGATAGATGAGAGTCATAGGCATGATTTCAGTTGACACCTGTGTTTGATGATCGTTTTTGACCATTTTGGAATCATTTTGACTCCTACTTCAATATTTTTTCTCCCTTCCTATTTATGCTTCGATGATGAGACTTGGATAAGATGAAACCCTTTTTATATAAAACTCGTCAAAAAAGTTTGATTGAAATCGAACCAGTATTCATTTATTGCATATTTGGATCGAAAATCATTCAAATGCCTCCTTAGGCACACTAACCAATTGGGCTCTATCATTTCCCTTTCCTTAACTTTTTCTGTTCTGCAGTCTTGTGTCGCATTGGTAAATGCACTTATCATTGCTATCGCTCATTCTCGATCCGGATTAACTCGTTGAGTTAAATTTCTGGTCAAAAACGTTGATATTCGTCACTTGTTTCAAAATTCAGCTAGTTGAAGTAGTCCTACTATAACTCTATTATTTCCTGCGCGCGGGCGGCGACGTCGCCGAAGAATGCTTCCAAAGCCTTTTCCTCTAAAGCCTTTTCCTCATCCAAGAGTGCCTTTTCCTCTTAAGCCTTTTCCTCATCCAAACGTGTCTTATCCTCTGTAGCCTTTTCTTCATCCAAACGTGTCTTATCCTCTGTAGCCTTTTCTTCATCCAAACGTGTCTTATCCTCTGTAGCCTTTTCTTCATCCAAACGTGTCTTATCCTCTGTAGACTTTTCTTCATCCAAACGTGTCTTATCCTCTGTAGCCTTTTCTTCATCCAAACGTGTCTTATCCTCTGTAGACTTTTCTTCATCCAAACGTGTCTTATCCTCTGTAGCCTTTTCTTCATCCAAACGTGCCTTTTCCTCCAACGCCTGTTCCTCTATCGCCTTTTCCTCTAAAGACTTTGGTCTCTTATTTTTGTGTTTCCTTTTCAATGGGACCTTTTGGTCTGAAATGTGTTTCATATCGTCGGACTTGAGACCATAATGAAGACAAGCAAAGTCCATTTTCAGCAGGGAAAGAAGGACAGACAAAGTAGTCGCGAGGATGGCTCCCTTCATCAGGCTAGACATAACCAGACGCCAGACAGGGATCTCATCCGGGAAGGAGCAGGATGGAGGAGACGAGACCAGACGGCCGATCAGGGGAAGCTTCCTTGCTTTACTTCCCCAATCATTGGTCTGGGCGAACTGGGTCTCGGATTCCGCCCGGGCCGCATTAATTAGAGCATTTTGCCTGGTATGAAAAACAGTTACGCGGTAAGTGAGCACACACAAGTTCACCAACACAACTAAACCCAGCCAAATGATTTAAAGTTTCGTCATTTTGGAAAATTTAAAGAAACAGTAACAGTAGATATTAAGTAATTTTATAACCCACTTGTGGATTTATAGTTAGGTTAGAACTGAGAATTTTATAGGTCAAGGGGAGATCATGTCTCCCCTTACTCTTCTGTTTTCCAGGGACGTGGGACTCAGCTCCTTTAGCCTTTCCTCGTAGCTCATTCCTCTCAGTTCCCGGACGAGCCTGGTGGCATACCACTGAATCATCTCTAACTTTGTCCTGTGTTTAACTAAGTATGAACTCCAGGCTGGAGATGCATATTACAGGATTGGTCTGACATAAGTGGCATACAGGGACCAGAACTATTCCTTACACAAGTTTCTAAAAGCAGTTCTTATGTTGGCCAACCTAGCATATGCCGCTGATGATATCCTATTGTTGAGGGCCTCTGGGGACAGGGTGTGTACGATGGACTGTATGTAGTAGACGTACTGTGTGTGGGAGAGTGTGTGTAGAAGTCGTACTGTGTGGGGGAGAGTGTGTAGTGGACGTTCTATGTGGAGGGAGAGTGTGTAGTCGTCGTACTGTGTGTTGGGGAGTGTGTAGTGGTAGTACTGTGTGTGGAGGAGAGTGTGTAGTGGTAGTACTGTGTGTTGGGGAGTGTGTAGTGGTAGTACTGTGTGTTGGGGAGTGTGTAGTGGACGTTCTGTGTGGAGGGAGAGTGTGTGTAGTGGTAGTACTGTGTGTTGGAGGAGAGTGTGTAGTGGTAGTACTGTGTGTGGAGGAGAGTGTGTAGTGGTAGTACTGTGTGTGGGGGAGTGTGTGTAGTGGTAGTACTGTGTGTGGAGGAGAGTGTGTAGTGGTAGTACTGTGTGTGGGTGAGAGTGTGTAGTGGTAGTACTGTGTGTGGGGGAGAGTGTGTAGTGGTAGTACTGTGTGTGGGTGAGTGTGTGTAGTGGTAGTACTGTGTGTGGGTTGAGTGTGTAGTGGTAGTACTGTGTGTGTGGGGAGTGTGTGTAGTGGTAGTACTGTGTGTGTGGGGGAGTGTGTGTAGTGGTAGTACTGTGTGTGTGGGGAGTGTGTGTAGTGGTAGTACTGTGTGTGGGGGAGTGTGTGTAGTGGTAGTACTGTGTGTGGGGAGAGTGTGTAGTGGTAGTACTGTGTGTGTGGGAGTGTGTGTAGTGGTAGTACTGTGTGTGGAGGAGTGTGTGTAGTGGTAGTACTGTGTGTGGAGGAGAGTGTGTAGTGGTAGTACTGTGTGGGGGGAGTGTGTGTAGTGGTAGTACTGTGTGTGGGGGAGAGTGTGTAGTGGTAGTACTGTGTGTGGAGGAGAGTGTGTAGTGGTAGTACTGTGTGTGGGGGAGAGTGTGTAGTGGTAGTACTGTGTGTGGGGGAGTGTGTAGTGGTAGTACTGTGTGTGAGGAGTGTGTGTAGTGGTAGTACTGTGTGTGGAGGAGAGTGTGTAGTGGTAGTACTGTGTGTGGGGAGTGTGTGTAGTGGTAGTACTGTGTGTGGGGGAGAGTGTGTAGTGGTAGTACTGTGTGTGGGGGAGAGTGTGTAGTGGTAGTACTGTGTGTGGGGGAGAGTGTGTAGTGGTAGTACTGTGTGTTGGGGAGTGTGGAGGTAGTACTGTGTGTTGGGGAGTGTGTAGTGGTAGTACTGTGTGTGAGGGAGTGTGTAGTGGTAGTACTGTGTGTTGGGGAGTGTGTAGAGGTAGTACTGTGTGTGGAGGAGAGTGTGTAGTGGTAGTACTGTGTGTGTGGGGAGTGTGTGTAGTGGTAGTACTGTGTGTGGGAGAGTGTGTGTAGTGGGTCGTACTGTATGTGGGGGAGAGTGTGTAGTGGTAGTACTGTGTGTGGGGGAGTGTGTGTAGTGGTAGTACTGTGTGTGGGGGAGTGTGTGTAGTGGTAGTACTGTGTGTGGGGAGTGTGTGTAGTGGTAGTACTGTGTGTGGGGGAGTGTGGTGGTGGTAGTACTGTGTGTGGAGGAGAGTGTGTAGTGGTAGTACTGGTGTGGAGGAGAGTGTGTAGTGGTAGTACTGTGTGTGGGGGAGTGTGTGTAGTGGTAGTACTGTGTGGGGGGAGTGTGTGTAGTGGTAGTACTGTGTGTTGAGGAGTGTGTAGTGGTAGTACTGTGTGTGGAGGAGAGTGTGTAGTGGTAGTACTGTGTGTGGGGGAGTGTGTGTAGTGGTAGTACTGTGTGTGGAGGGAGAGTGTGTAGTGGTATACTGTGTGTGTGGGAGAGTGTGTAGTGGTAGTACTGTGTGTGGGGAGAGTGTGTAGTGGTAGTACTGTGTGTGGGTGAGAGTGTGTATTGGTAGTACTGTGTGTGGGGGAGAGTGTGTAGTGTGTAGTACTGTGTTGGGTGAGTGTGTGTAGTGGTAGTACTGTGTGTGGGTTGAGTGTGTAGTGGTAGTACTGTGTGTGTGGGAGTGTGTGTAGTGGTAGTACTGTGTGTGGGGAGTGTGTGTAGTGGTAGTACTGTGTGGGGGGAGTGTGTGTAGTGGTAGTACTGTGTGTGGGGGAGTGGTGTAGTGTAGTACTGTGTGTGGGGGAGAGTGTTAGTGGTAGTCTGTGTGTGTGGGGAGTGTGTGTAGTGGTAGTACTGTGTTGGAGGAGAGTGTGTGTAGTGGTAGTACTGTGTGTGGGGGAGTGTGTAGTGGTCGTACTGTGTGTTGGAGGAGAGTGTAGTGGTAGTACTGTTGTGGAGGAGAGTGTGTAGTGGTAGTACTGTGTGTGGGGAGTGTGTGTAGTGGTAGTACTGTGTGTGGAGGAGAGTGTGTAGTGGTAGTACTGTGTGTGTGGGAGAGTGTGTAGTGGTAGTACTGTGTGTGGGTGAGAGTGTGTAGTGGTGTACTGTGTGTGGGGAGAGTGTGTAGTGGTAGTACTGTGTGTGGGGGAGTGTGTGTAGTGGTAGTACTGTGTGTGGTGGAGAGTGTGTAGTGGACATACTGTGTCTTTGGGAGATTGTGTAGTGGTCGTACTGTTGGACGCCAGTTAGGCGCCAGACACATAGGGTGACCTATACCCTCTTAAGCTAAACAACTTACTAAGTATCAACAACGTGGTTAGCGTGGTCAGCAGATTTTAATGCAATCTGCCCTACCCAGCAGAGCTCAGACCAGACTGAGCCTGGGCATTGGAACGTCCACACGCGCTCCCCTTCACACACTAGCTAGCTCCTGGCCCGGTGTACAAGAATATATATATTTTTATAATAAACTAAGGAAAACCAGTGGACGTTTGGTACTCCAATTCCTGCCCACAACCTAATCATCCTACAACAGCAACATCGTCAGATGAAACACTGGTGACAGCTTAGTTGGATTCACCCCTGTCCTCCAACAGCACAGCAGCAGCTCACAGCAGCTCACAGCAGCACAGCAACAGCTCACAGCAACACAGCAGTGCAGCAGCAACACAGCAGCACACAGCAGCTCACAGCAGGACAGCAGCGCACAGCAACACAGCAGCGCACAGCAGGACAGCAGTGCACAGCAACACAGCAGCGCACAGCAGGACAGCAGCGCACAGCAACACAGCAGCGCACAGCAGCTCACAGCAGGACAGCAGCGCACAGCAACACAGCAGCGCAGCAGCAGCACAGCGCACAGCAACACAGCAGAGCACAGCAACACAGCAGGGCACAGCAGCCAGCATCACAACAGTTCAGCGTGGCTGACTCACCCAGCGCCCGCCTGTGTGTCGTTCACCCAGCGCGCGCCCCTGACTCACTCACCCAGCGCGCCCATCCTTCACTCACCGCGCGCCACCAGCTGACTCGCCGTGACTCACCGTGACTCAACGAGCCTTGGTGCCTGCCTGACGTCACCTTACCACCTCTCGCTGTCTGACCTGTTAAGTAGATTATAAACGGCAGACACTAGCGTAGGCACAATATATTACATGGCAATACATTGAATAAGCGACATTTCCACTAAAACATGGAGAGCATGAACGTGGCAGGAACACTAGGACCTACATAGTGTATAGAGACACAACAAGATCAATAAACTAAAAATAAAGATACCTGAGGTGGAAGGGTCTATATACATTGAACCGAGGGGTGCGAAACGATTGTTGTAATCCCTCTTAATCTAGTCATAAAACTATGAATTCTTAGGTGCTCGTCCGTCATGAATGTAGTCTTCCGCTGCCTTGTACGAACAGGCAGGGAGAGGGGAACAGATAGAACGCATCCAATGTCCCTTACAGACTGGAACACCACAGTCACACGAAGATGAATCATCAGACTGTTGGTGGTGTACTGTCGAAATAACAGGTCTGGACCGAAGATTGTATGGATGAGTACGTGGTGGGATAGTATCGCTGGGCGTATCTGAGACCGAAATGGGTGTCACAGTGGTAGGGTCAGGCAGTACGTTGTCAGGGACAGGAGTGTCAGGGACAGGAGTCTGGGTGTCATCGTGGCTGAGCATCATGAATTCCTACGCGCAACTTCTGGTCCGCTGACTCTTCAACTGTCACCTCTACCTGCAGCCAGACCTCCTGCCTCCAGTTTGCGCGGACATTTAGCTAGTTAGTCATGATGCTCCATGGATAGCTTAGTTTGAGGATTGTCTTTAAGAAATGTACTCATTATTCATGCATGTCCGAGACGGTGTTGGACGTCTCAAAACTTGTTTGTTTACGGCCACTATAGGTAAATCACTGTATATAATGTTAGTTAGGTACACACCCAAGGGTTGTCAATTTTCAAGCAGATCGCCGAGGACGCCGATGATAGCGTGCCGAGCGGTGTTGGACGCCAGTTAGGCGCCAGACACATAGGGTGACCTATACCCTCTTAAGCTAAACAACTTACTAAGTATCAACAACGTGGTTAGCGTGGTCAGCAGATTTTAATGCAATCTGCCCTACCCAGCAGAGCTCAGACTAGACTGAGCCTGGGCATTGGAACGTCCACACGCGCTCCCCTTCACACACTAGCTAGCTCCTGGCCCGGTGTACAAGAATATATATATTTTTATAATAAACTAAGGAAAACCAGTGGACGTTTTGTACTCCAATTCCTGCCCACAACCTAATCATCCTACAACAGCAACATCGTCAGATGAAACAGTACTGTGTGGGCGAGAGTGTGTGTGTAGTGGTAGTACTGTGTGGGGGGATTGTGTTTAGTGGTCGTACTGTATGTTGGGGAGAGTCTGTAGTGGTCGTACTGTATGTGGAGGAGAGTGTGTAGTAGTAGTACTGAGTGTGAGGGAGTGTGTTTAGTGGTAGTACTCTGTGTGGAGGAGAGTGTGTAGTGGTATTATTGTGTGTGGACGAAAGTGTGCAGTGGTAGTACTGTGTGTTGGGGAGAGTGTGTAGTGGTAACACTGTGTGTGGAGGAGAGTGTGTAGTGGTAGTACTGTTTGTGGGGGAGTGTATGTAGTGGTAGTTCTGTGTGGGGGGATTGTGTTTAGTGGTCGTACTGTGTGTGGAGGAGAGTGTGTAGTGGTAGTACTGTGTTGGGGAGAGTGTGTAGTGGTAGTACTGTGTACTCACCTAGTTGTGCTTGCGGGGGTTGAGCTCTGGCTCTTTGGTCCCGCCTCTCAACCGTCAATCAACAGGTGTACAGTTTCCTGAGCCTATTGGGCTCTATCTTATCTACACTTGAAACTGTGTATGGAGTCAGCCTCCACCACATCACTTCCTAATGCATTCCATTTGTCAACCACTCTGACACTAAAAAAGTTCTTTCTAATATCTCTGTGGCTCATTTGGGCACTCAGTTTCCACCTGTGTCCCCTAGTGCGTGTGCCCCTTATGTTAAACAGCCTGTCTTTATCAACCCTGTCGATTCCCCTGAGAATCTTGAATGTGGTGATCATGTCCCCCCTAACTCTTCTGTCTTCCAACGAAGTGAGGTTTAATTCCTGTAGTCTCTCCTCGTAGCTCATACCTCTCAGCTCGGGTACTAGTCTGGTGGCAAATCTTTGAACCTTTTCCAGTTTAGTCTTATGCTTGACCAGATATGGACTCCATGCTGGGGCCGCATACTCCAGGATTGGTCTGACATATGTGGTATATAATGTTCTGAACGATTTCTTACACAAGTTTCTAAAGGCCGTTCTTATGTTAGCCAACCTGGCATATGCTGCTGATGTTATCCTCTTGATATGAGCTTCAGGGGACAGGTCTGGCGTGATATCAACCCCCAGGTCTTTCTCTCTCTCTGACTCTTGAAGCATTTCTTCTCCCAAATGGTACCTTGTATCTGGTCTCCTGCTTCCTACCCCTATCTTCATTACATTACATTTGCTTGGGTTAAACTCTAACAGCCATTTGTTCGACCATTCCTGCAGCTTGTCCAGGTCTTCTTGAAGCCTCAAGCTGTCCTCCTCTGTCTTAATCCTTCTCATAATTTTGGCGTCGTCAGCAAACATTGAGAGGAATGAGTCTATACCCTCTAGGAGATCATTTACGTATATCAGAAACAGGATAGGTCCAAGTACAGAGCCCTGTGGGAATCCACTGGTGACTTCACGCCAGTCTGAGGTCTCACCCCTCACTGTAACTCTCTGCTTCCTATTGCTTAGGTACTCCCTTATCCACTGGAGCGCCCTACCTGTTGCTCCTGCCTGTTTCTCCAGCTTATGCATCAACCTTTTATGGGGTACTGTGTCAAAGGCTTTCCGACAGTCCAAAAAAATGCAGTCCGCCCACCCTTCTCTTTCTTGCTTAATTTTTGTCACCTGATCGTAGAATTCTATCAAGCCTGTAAGGCAAGATTTACCCTCCCTGAACCCATGTTGATGGGTTGTCACGAAGTCTCTTCTCTCCAGATGTGTTACTAGGTTTTTTTCTCACAATCTTCTCCATCACCTTGCATGGTATACAAGTTAAGGACACTGGCCTGTAGTTCAGTGCCTCTTGTCTGTCACCCTTTTTGTATATTGGTACTACATTAGCAGTCTTCCATATTTCTGGTAGGTCCCCCGTTTCCAGTGACTTACTATACACTATGGAGAGTGGTAAGCAAAGTGCTCCTGCACACTCTTTCAATACCCATGGCGAGATTCCATCCGGCCCAACAGCTTTTCTCACATCCAGCTCCAATAGGTGCTTTTTGACCTCATCTCTTGTAATTTCGAACCTATCCAAGGTCACCTGGTTTGCTGCCACCTCTGCCAGCGCCGTGATATCACCCTGTTCTATTGTAAAAACCTCCTGGAACATTTTGTTGAGTTCTTCACACACCTCTTTGTCATTCTGTGTGTACCTGTCCTCACCCACCCTAAGTTTCATCACCTGTTCCTTCACTGTTGTCTTCCTCCTGATGTGACTGTGTAGTAGCTTTGGTTCAGTCGGCCGGTAGGGAGCCGGTCGGCTGAGCGGACAGCACGCTGACTTGTGATCCTGTGGTCCTGGGTTCGATCCCAGGCGCTGGCGAGAAACAATGGGCATAGTTTCTTTCACCCTATGCCCCTGTTACCTAGCAGTAAAATAGGTACCTGGGTGTTAGTCAGCTGTCACAGGCTGCTTCCTGGGGGTGGAGGCCTGGTCGAGGACCGGGCCGCGGGGACACTAAAAAGCCCCGAAATCATCTCAAGATAACCTCAAGATAACCAGCCTTGGCTTTATTAGCTATATCATTTTCATACCTTTTCTCAGCTGCTCTTCTCACACTAACATACTCGTTTCTGGTTCTCTAGTAGCTCTCTCTACTTTCTGGTGTTCTGTTATTACGAAAGTTCCTCCATGCCCTTTTGTTCAGCTCCTTTGCTTTCATACATTCCCTATTAAACCATGGATTCTTCCTTTGCTTCTCTGTTTTTTTCCTGTCGGGCTGGGACAAACCTGCTTACAGCCTCCTGACATTTTGGGTGACATAGTCCATCATGTCTTGTACGGACTTGGTTCCGAGCTCTGTGTGTTCTGTGTGTGGAGGGAGTGTGTAGTGGTCGTACTGTATGTTGGTGAGAGTGTGTGGTGGTAGCACTGTGTGTGGGGGAGAGTATGTAGTGGTAGTACTGTGTGTAAGGGAGTGTGTGTAGTGGCAGTACTGTGTGTGTGGGGGAGAGTATGTAGTGGTCTTACTGTATGTGCGGGAGTGTTTGTAGTGGTAGTTCTGGGAGGTGTGTGTGGAGGTGTGTGTGGTAGTACTGTGTGTGGGGGAGTGTGTGTGTAGTGGTCGTACTCTGGGTTGGGAGAGTGTGTAGTGGTGGTACTGAGTGTGGAAGAGTGTGTGTAGTGATAGTAATGTGTGGGAGAGTGTGTGTAGTGGTACTACTGGGTGTTGGGGAGTGTGTAGTGTTAGTACTGTGTGTGATGGAGAGAGTTGTAGTAGTAGTACTGTGTGTGTGGGAGAGTGTAGTGTAGTTGTAGTACTGTGTGTGTGGGAGAGTGCATAATGGTAGTACTGTGTGGGAGAGTGTGTGTAGTGGTAGTGCTGTGTGTGGGGAGAGTGTGAGAGTGTAGTGGTGTACTGTGTGTGTTGGGGAGGGAGTGTTTGTGGTAGTACTGTGTGTGGGGGAGAGTGTGTAGTGGTAGTACTGTACTCACCTAATTGTGCTTGCGGGGGTTGAGCTTTGGCTCTTTTGTCCCGCCTCTCAAATGTCATCCAACTGGTGTACAGATTCCTGAGCCTACTGGGCTCTATCATATCTACATTTGAAACTGTGTATGGAGTCAGCCTCCACCACATCACTGCCAAGTGCATTCAATTTATTAACTACTCTGACACTGAAAACAATTCTTTCTAACGTCTCTGTGGCTCATCAGGGTACTAAGTTTCTACTTGTGTCCCCTTGTTCGTGTCCCACCCGTGCTGAAGAGTTCGTCTTTGTCCACCCTGTCAAGTCCCCTGAGAATTTGTAGGTGGTTATCATGTCTCCCCTTACTCTTCTGTTTTCCAGGGATGTGAGGTTCAGCTCCTTTAGCCTTTCCTCTGTGTGTGGGGGAGAGTGTGTAGTGCTAGTACTGTGTGGGAGAGG
>WNGS01000685.1:83850-100583 GCA_020271785.1 Procambarus virginalis | reverse complement strand
ACAAGCCTACTCATGAGAAACTCTCCAGACACAAAGCAGAACGCTTTAAAAGAAACCAACGTCGTCTATGCCTTCAAATGCCCACTTGGGCACTGTAAGCTTCAAAGAACTCAGTATATTGGCAAGACAACATCTCTTTCCAGGCGATTAATGATGCATAAGCAACAGGGCTCCATTAAGGAACATATAATCTCTTCCCACACCAGACCATCACCAGAGAAGTCTTAACAAACAACACAGAAATCATCGATAGATACAGCGACAGCAGGCGGCTTGACATCTGCGAGGCACTACACATCAAGAAGTCAACACCAGCAATCAACAGCCAAATAATGCACAACTATATTCTATCCACTTCAAGACTTCGCACCAATATAGAAGCATCAAGAAATATGGGCCAATAGGCCCTTTGCAGTTACTTCCATTCTTCCCTTTAATTTACCCAATTGATACCCAATGCACCGTGTTCTGTCTTGTGTTGAAAGTTTGCTCTGTCTTGTGTTGAAAATTTTGTTCACCTCATCCAAAACTGTTATAACATATCACCTCATCCAAATGCGAGTATATAAGATAAAAGCTGTTTAAATGATAGCATAGTAGAACTCTGTTTAGTGTTTGCAGGTTATAGTTGTGTGTGTGTAAACTAAAGTCTTTGAAAATGCAATAAGTTATTACGAAACGCGTTCAAGTGTCGCGTCAGACTAAAAATAAAAAAGAATTTTGGAGAATTGATTTTTCAATTACCAACGACAGTGAAAAGAAACATAAGAAATATTGAGAAAATTCATGATAGAATTATTAATCTTACTTTTTCGGTCATACTTAATAACATATGTTTACAAGAAAGACTGCTACCAAAATATACTAATATATATATATATATATATATATATATATATATATATATATATATATATATATATATATATATATATATATATATATATGCAAACAAGCCTGAATATATATATATATATATATATATATATATATATATATATATATATATATATATATATATAGGGGTACCACTACTGGAGTGCAAGTGAAGGGACCCACATCCTCGAAGAAGAAAATGAAGAGTGCTAAGAGACGACCTTGTGGATTCTCACTGAGCACCTTAATCTTTTCCTCTCCTACCACCCCTATTATTTTTTATTAATTTGTTTTATTTCATTTTATTGCAGTGTTACAGTTTACAGAGAACACACATTTATATAACAATATAACAATCAGTGTTCAAAGACCTCGTCCAGCTCTTCAGAGGTCGCGTGCGTATCCAAGATACAGCAAGCATTTCCCCTCTGAACTACGACACTGAGGCGCTGGAACATGAAATTGCCCGCTCTTCAGTCTCTAGTTTTCCCAATGAGGTCCACACCTATCTCCCTTATGAAGTTAAGTGCACATTTACCTCAGGCGCCCAGAGTCTCTGAACCTATCGGCACGAACCTGTAACAACGTTCTAGGTCCCTGTACTTTTTGGTTTTCTGAGTCTCCCTGAAGGTGGCCGCCCCGCCTCCCTCAGCTGTGCTGTAAGGTAGATAGGTATCAGCCAATGTAGATGCACACGTGTAATCCCATACGACCTGTTTACCTTCCCTCCATGGCTGCTTGGTGACTCCATCTGGGCATTTTTGGCTGTTGTCAGGTCTGCACAACTGGGGTTTCCTTTGTGCTGGGCATCCAGCTGTAGCCACACTTCTCTTGATGATATTATTGACTGCTTCATGTCTGGCAATCTTTCCCTGTGTCGTACGACAGATGAGACCATGACTGCCGTATTGGTCTGCCCGTGCATGGCCGTAAATACACCGGTGTTCGGTGGAGATAGGGGCGGCAAGGCGCAGGGCAACCCCAATACTTAGGGTACGATGGTCCAGGCGGGTTCCCAATGCAGAATTAGGGACTGCCAACAGGAAGTCCCCGGCATGGGGAGCTTGCACAGCTAGAAGACACGCTCTGTCCTTCCTGGAAGCTGCCTCAAGCAATGATGTGGCGATGTTCTCCACTATGCGGCTATGCCATTTGGCCTGTTTGCAGTCATTTGGAAAAGTCGATCGAGGGTGAGGGGTTGGCAAGAGTGTCCCACTGACCGGCTCCATCCGCGAATTTGGGATCATGAATCCCAATGGTGACTCTTAGGTATTCTGGTAATATTTCCCTAACTAATTTACATGTAGCACTGGTCGTGGATAAGAATGTCAACAATGCTAACTGTGTCGCCTTGCGAAGCGTTGCGTTGCTTGGTCCCATTGGTCATCTTGCAGGGAGAGGTTTAACACTTTCACGGTTATTGACGTTAGGAGTGAGTCATATTCTGTTAATTTTGGGCTGTCGAAGGAGGGAGCACACATTAGGAAATAGGTCAGTCTGGGCAAAGCCAGGCACCTTGTGAGAAGGTACACATCATCGTGGGCGTCCAAAGTCCCTATTCATCCCTCCATCCTCCTCAGGTCATTTAGCTTTTCCTCGAGGACTACCTCAATGGCGCTCGAGCCCAGAGGTGCTCCTAGCAGCACACTGTTGGTGGGCGCGATCACTGGGGCTCCTGGCAATGATTCATGCTGCATCTATGGTTGGTTGGCTAGATGAGATGATTTCACACTTTGATGGGTTTAGGGTGAGTCCTAACTCCTCTCTCTTTCACCAGCTGTAGATCTTCTAGCAGAGACTCCTATGTCCCTGCCAGGGTGCCATCGTCCAGGAACCAGATGTTGAGTTCGCTGGTCAACCTGCTTGTGACCTCTTTAACAGCCATGTAAAAAAAAGGAAAGGGGCAAGTGGGTCTCCCTGCTGGACACCTTCTGCGGAAACAACTTCATGTTCCCCAAACAACAGCGTTGATTCCCTACTGTACCCTGCTGAAACGAAAGGAAGTAGACAACGAAAGCCTGTTTGAACTGCTTCCAGCACCACATCCCTTTTTACCTGGCTGAAGGCATTTTTAAAGTCTAATTTAATTAATACCCTATTTTCTGGGCGGTGCTTAATATAGGCTCGTGCTGCATGAGCTGCTGCTTCACAGCCATGAGGGACACCAAAACCTAGTTAATGGGGTCGAAGCATCGCTGCAGCGTTTTCTCCTTGAAATATATATACATATATGATTGTTGAAGTGTTTTAAAAATGAATTATGATATGTACATACGTTTATGTGATGCCGTATTGTGGATTTAACTGATCCATGCTAGGCTAAGATATGCAGATACAGTGTCATCATTATTAGTGATATGCTTATATCAGCATTATTATTGACATGATTTATTAATGTGTACATTTCAATTGCAGTGGGATATAAATAACCAGATGAAGAACATTGTTGAGGAATATTCATTAACAAACTAGTGTTGATAAGTTGAAATGATTAATTCATATTGAGTTAGGTGCAAAAGATTAATTGATAGCTACTTCCAGGAGACTAAGTTAGCTAGGTCAGACGTAGAATATATTTACTGATGATATTGATAGGAAATGAAAATTCTCTTAAATTAATATATATAATATTCATTTAGTTTTCACAAAGTAAATTTGTGAAAAGCCTAGGTATTATTATCGTCCCTGCTTTGACGACCTTGGGTTGGAGACAAGATAAAGTATCGTGATCTGAACATTAACTAGCTGAATATAAAATAATTTGGGGAGGGGAGGCTTAAGCTGACTTCACAGTATGAGTACCGATAAACTCACACGTTAAAATAATGAACTCTTTTAACTTTAAAAGGTTAAAAAGTCAGCGATCTTCTCTAACGCCTCGATTTAATGTTTTCATGAAGTCGGCTACGAAAAGGGTAGCTGCCTCACTCGCCCAAAGATTATTAGTGTTTCTTTTGTTTTTTTAATGTAAGAGTGGGACAAGCCTCGTCGATTCCAGATAGTTGACCCTGAACCACACTTTATATCATTAAATTTGGGTTCACCACCGACTATCCCTTTGTCTGGGATAGTCGGTGGTGAGCCTCACTCAACTTTATTACTGTATTTACTCCTGAATGGAGCATCTGGCACCTGCAAGAATTATGGAAGACTGAAAGAACCTATTAGCAAATGTGATTTTTACCACGCGAAGAGGCTGACGACGACAACCTCTAGAGGGTTGAGAAAACGTATTAATCTGGAGGATAGAATGGTCCTGGGCCTCAAGGATATATTTAAAATCCTCATAGCAGTCTCTCAGTTCCTTATCACAAGTTGCAAAATGGTGCGGGAAAATAACTGTGCCAATGCTGGCATTCAACCGGACATTTTTGGAGATCCATTCCGGGGTCTTTCTAATGCAGGACAACAAAGCCAAGTGGTCGGCCCCCTCCTGAGAAGGGGCTGCAACGACACGTGTACCAGTATAGGTAAGGTTAAAAGTGACAACGGTGCCCACTGAATCAACTAGATGTTTATTGATGAATATATCATCAGGACGTGTAGGATCAACATGACTGAGATCAAAACACTTTGTCCACGTAGCAGAACCACACAAATCTTGGAATGTAGGAGATCGGGAAGAAATCGTGCGAGTGCGGAGGTGACAGCATCAAGCGACCCCAGTAAGAGGGGTGGAGGGGTAAAACGCACAGCTGTCACAAAGAGAGATGGAGCCACTCAAGTGGATGAGGTGGTCACCACCTGGGCTCGGGGCTCTATCCTGCCACGGAGGTGAAAGGGGAGCAGAGAGTCAGAAACGCAGCTTGATCTGGAACTGGCCTTCTATCACTGTCCAGCTCAGGGGCCTGGTCGCTCACCCCAAGAGTCTGAGAAGTTGAATGAGGGTCAGAAATCGGCATATAAACGAACATGAATATAATTTCGTCCACGATTAAGCCCCATACCTCTCATGATGCCACTAAAGGATATGACACCCGTCCAGACCTCTGCCAGATACCCCCAAGGGTACATAGTGAATGCACCAAAAATATTACGATTGACCATGCAATTGTCACCTTAAGAACTGTCATTCCATCGAGATCGGGCTCAGCAACAAAGGCAAAGTCTGACAATAAAAACGTCCCCTCGCTCAACGTCAGGTACCACAGTTCTACAGGTGATAGCAAGTGCTTCCCCAATCACCCGACGTCAAAACAGAAGATATCGTAAAGAATATTCAGGATCGGCCGAGTCGGCAGGAAGGAACAATCAGAAAGGAGAAGAGGTGGGGAAGAAAATGAAACATGAGGAAGAGGTAAACGCAACCAGCGAAATTAGTGAAGACAGCAGTAGGAACATAAGGCTTCAAAAGGAAAGAAGACATGCTGTCCCATGGAGCATCACACTCCGACACCCGTCCACTAAGTGCCCTCATGACGACAACAGGCTGGAAAATGAGGGGGGGTTAAACAAACAAATCACTGAATTCTTCCGTGTACGACTTAGATAAACTCAGAGTTGGGCTCCTGATCTCTGAACGGGTCACTATTTATTTGTTTCTATAGTACAACAATTCGTCTTCCATTGTCAAGCGTTGAATCAAAATGTACATATCCTCCTACTATTTTTAAAAGTTCTTTGAATACTCTTAAAAACTGCATTTTTATAATCTGTAGTGAAAGGCATAAAAAATTAAATAGTTTTCAGATATCAGTAGGTAAGCAAAGACAAATTGTCTGCAATATAGGTAGTTATTTAATATATCTACATGCATGCGTATCTTCGTGTTTTTATTCTATACATGTCAGTAGCTTAGTTTATTGTGCCAGAACCTTGGAAAGTCAATCATTTATCACAAAGTCTGTTAAGAAATGAAGACAAAAGACAAAACAGAGGTTTGGTTTTACCAATAAGAAAACCTGGAGAAAATATCGTGACATGAAGGAGGAAGCACCGACCTGGAAGTCTCCAACCCACGTCTCGAGTTCCTTCATCCTGAGGAGGAGGTCTGCGTACCAGGCGGTGAGGCCATAGGCCGAGGCATAGGCGCGGGCTGTCCAGCTCTCCGGCACCTGGTCCAGGAACAGTGACTCGCACAGCTCCTCCATTGCCGACGTCATCTTCAGCTCCCCCTGGCAAAGTTATCTTCCTTCAGTATTGGGATTGATCAATTTTTTAATCTCTGCAGCAGCAATAATACATAATATATTATTAATTAACAACGAATATTGTGCATAGCAGATATTACTTAGAACTAGGGGATACTCGTGGGATATGTGTCCTACAGGGCACAAGCAAGGTAGGTATCAATACAAGAACATATAAATATTCATGTTTAGTTTAGCGGAATAAATTCGGGAAAGTTTTCAGTCTAATTTGAAGTTTTATTGGCTTAAAGGTCCCAATTGCAAAAAATATAATATAGTAATTATATATAAATATATACTTATAACTGAAAACTCACACCCCAGAAGTGACTCGAACCCATACTCCCAGGAGCAACGCAACTGGTATGTACAGGGACGCCTTAAACCACTTGACCATCACGACCGGACATAAGGAAGTGATAGCCGAGGCTATATGAACCACTTCCCCGCCGGCACTCGGATGGTAATCTTGGGCATAGCATTTTATCAAATCACCTCATTTTTGGGGGCAACACGTGAGGAACACAAATGCAAACAAGCCTGAATGGTCCCCAGGACTAGATACAACTGAAAACTCACACCCCAGAAGTGACTCGAACCCATACTCCCAGGAGCAACGCAACTGGTATGTACAGGGACGCCTTAAACCACTTGACCATCACGACCGGACATAAGGAAGTGATAGCCGAGGCTATATGAACCACTTCCCCGCCGGCACTCGGATGGTAATCTTGGGCATAGCATTTTATCAAATCACCTCATTTTTGGGGCAACACGTGAGGAACACAAATGCAAACAAGCCTGAATGGTCCCCAGGACTAGATACAACTGAAAACTCACACCCCAGAAGTGACTCGAACCCATACTCCCAGGAGCAACGCAACTGGTATGTACAGGGACGCCTTAAACCACTTGACCATCACGACCGGACATAAGGAAGTGATAGCCGAGGCTATATGAACCACTTCCCCGCCGGCACTCGGATGGTAATCTTGGGCATAGCATTTTATCAAATCACCTCATTTTTGGGGCAACACGTGAGGAACACAAATGCAAACAAGCCTGAATGGTCCCCAGGACTAGATACAACTGAAAACTCACACCCCAGAAGTGACTCGAACCCATACTCCCAGGAGCAACGCAACTGGTATGTACAGGGACGCCTTAAACCACTTGACCATCACGACCGGACATAAGGAAGTGATAGCCGAGGCTATATGAACCACTTCCCCGCCGGCACTCGGATGGTAATCTTGGGCATAGCATTTTATCAAATCACCTCATTTTTGGGGCAACACGTGAGGAACACAAATGCAAACAAGCCTGAATGGTCCCCAGGACTAGATACAACTGAAAACTCACACCCCAGAAGTGACTCGAACCCATACTCCCAGGAGCAACGCAACTGGTATGTACAGGGACGCCTTAAACCACTTGACCATCACGACCGGACATAAGGAAGTGATAGCCGAGGCTATATGAACCACTTCCCCGCCGGCACTCGGATGGTAATCTTGGGCATAGCATTTTATCAAATCACCTCATTTTTGGGGCAACACGTGAGGAACACAAATGCAAACAAGCCTGAATGGTCCCCAGGACTAGATACAACTGAAAACTCACACCCCAGAAGTGACTCGAACCCATACTCCCAGGAGCAACGCAACTGGTATGTACAGGGACGCCTTAAACCACTTGACCATCACGACCGGACATAAGGAAGTGATAGCCGAGGCTATATGAACCACTTCCCCGCCGGCACTCGGATGGTAATCTTGGGCATAGCATTTTATCAAATCACCTCATTTTTGGGGCAACACGTGAGGAACACAAATGCAAACAAGCCTGAATGGTCCCCAGGACTAGATACAACTGAAAACTCACACCCCAGAAGTGACTCGAACCCATACTCCCAGGAGCAACGCAACTGGTATGTACAGGGACGCCTTAAACCACTTGACCATCACGACCGGACATAAGGAAGTGATAGCCGAGGCTATATGAACCACTTCCCCGCCGGCACTCGGATGGTAATCTTGGGCATAGCATTTTATCAAATCACCTCATTTTTGGGGGCAACACGTGAGGAACCACGTGAGGTAGTCCTGGGGACCATTCAGGCTTGTTTGCATTTGTGTTCCTTACGTGTTGCCCCCAAAAATGAGGTGATTTGATAAAATGCTATGCCCAAGATTACCATCCGAGTGCCGGCGGGGAAGTGGTTCATATAGCCTCGGCTATCACTTCCTTATGTCCGGTCGTGATGGTCAAGTGGTTTAAGGCGTCCCTGTACATACCAGTTGCGTTGCTCCTGGGAGTATGGGTTCGAGTCACTTCTGGGGTGTGAGTTTTCAGTTGTATCTAGTCCTGGGGACCATTCAGGCTTGTTTGCAAATATATACTTATATATATTTTGTTAAAAAGACAGAAAGTCTTAGATTTGTGATTCTGGTACGAATCTTCTCGATACTCCTTATGTTTTTCTTCACTGAAGCTGGAAGATTAATAATTAACTCTCCAAAGTTTCTTTTTACTTATTATTTGGGCCTGACGCCTAGTGGTGCGTTTCGTAAGGTCTCACCTCACATTCTCAAAGACAAATTATTCTCTTGTTGTTTTAGATTGAGCTACTCAGAACATAGTTTGACTATGAACATAGCTTCTTGAATAGGGGAAAAGAATGCTTCTAGAGGTCGTGAATGGTTTTCCCAGCTTGATTCTTAGATCAACACGTCATCTATGAAGACGTATTCTCTACGTCACGAAGTACGATAATCATCAACCGCTGAAATGTAGATGCTGCATTTTTCAATCCAAATGGCATCACTTGACACTTAAAAGACCATTAGGAATCACAAAAGCAGAAATAGGTTTGTCACGCTCTGTCAGAGGAACCTACCAGTAGCCCTTGAAGAGGTCGAACTTCATTAGGTAGGTGGCCCTACCGAGGGTATCACTACATTCTTCTATCCTCGGAAGGGGATATGTATCTACTAATGTTACCTTGTTAACCTGTCTGTAATCAATGCATAACCTATGCTTATTACCAAGCTCGGGTATTAGCAGAATGGAAAGTACGGACTAATACTTCGGGCGATCAGATTATGTTGGAGAATGTAATCTTACGTCTTATCTCACGTTTTACCACCTCCTTCTTACAGGGATTTAGTCGGTTGGGATGTTGTTCTATCAATCTCACACCCTCCTCAAAGATAACGTCGTGCTTCAAGGCGGACGTCAGACCAGGAGTACTTCCGAAAATAGACTTGTTTTGCATTATTAACTCTTTGAGGGTTCGCTGTTGCTTCTCTGGCACATGAGTCAACTTTGTAGGTAGATTCAGAAGAATCTGAATTCGATGCTACGTGCTTACCAACATCCTCCATCATCTCTTTGTCTGGTTCCCGAGAAACCACTATCGTCACTGGGCGAATATCCCATCCTTAGTACAGCTTCTCCATGTTCATGTGTACCAACATATGCTTTTTTATGTCTGTAGTGCTAAGGATATAGTTACTAGCATTAACTTTCTTGAGAACAGGGTAAGGACCAATAAATACATTTGGTACTCAGGCTTCCTGTTCACGTTGGAGAACAGATCAGTACTAGGTCTTCTACCTGAAACTCCCTGGGTGCCGCTTGGTTGCCGTATCTCTTCTAGGTAGTTACCTGATAATGTAACTGGTTCTCTTTGGCTTGTTCCCCGTGTTGAAAACAACCTGCCTTTGTGCGTAGATAACCAGTCCAGCGCATCCATGTTGCTCTCTTTGTCAGCCCAATAGTCCTTGATAACGTACAATGGTCCTCGCACTGTGTGACCATATTCCATCTCAAATGGAGATAAGCCTAGAGACTCATTCAGCACTGATCGTATGGCAAAGAGGAAGTAAATACAAAAGACAAAGAAGAAATATCTGGCTAGACGATATAAAACTTTTGCACGCCTACAATGTCCATACTATAATCCAGCATGGGCTGTTTCCATCTGCTTGGTTCTGAACACTGAAGGCACAACTACCTGCGTACCTACCCCCTGGAGTCTAGGGGTATTTGTGAATACCTCCGGCCCAGTAACTTGTCCTTCCAGAAATACTGGTCACCTGCCTTCGAACTGGTCTGAATGGTGTCTGCAAGAGCTTTCACCTGAGGATCCTTCTCTTGCTCGGCTCGGTAATCAGGGTTGATTTAGTCCAGAGCTTCAGTTCTAGAGTAGAGTCTAGAGAGTAAGATGGAGTACTGTAGGCAACCTGTTTGGTAGGTGTAGGGTTAAACAAATTATCCAATCCCAGCTGAGTCTTTACTTGGGATCTGGTTTGTACTGCTATTACTGGCTTCACCACATCCTCTACTGGATCTGCAACAAATATGAGATGGCTATTGTCCAAACCAAACACTAAGTCATTGGCCAGTATTACCTCAATCCCTTCAATGGGAAGATGGTCTACTACTGTCAATGTACACCTGCCATTGAAATATAATGATTCCAAGTGAATCTCCATTAAGGGGGTAACATAAAAAGTGGAGAAAAACCCATATAATAGACCCCTGTGCTTTCCTACAGCAGGCACTTCCTTGGGTAACGAGCTCTTCAAAATCAGAGAGTCAGCTGCTCCACTATCTCGGAGAATTACTACTGATTTTCCACACTGGTCACTCGATATATACCCTATCGAAGTGTATGGGGCAAACAATCCTGGTTTCTCCCTCCTATTTGTCCATAGGGAATGGGTTCCCACAAGCGGTGTTACACAACTTAGCAACATAACTTTCCTTTGAGGGTCGTTACATGCCTTGCACTTAAACTTAGCAGACACACATCCTTTCTTTCAGCATGTCCAACGCACTGTCTCTCCTTGGACTTGTTCGTCATGGACTACCTGGGGTTTTCTTCATGGCCCCATGTGGAACGGCTCTCTCCTCCGGTTTATACTTTGTAGGTTACCTTGAGGTTACCTTGAAATAGCCTAAGCTACTCCATCCTTTTGAACTGTATTTTCTTATCTCAATAAACATATTTGAATTTGATCCTTGAGATGGTTTTGGGGCTTAGCATCCCCGCGGCTCGGTCCTCGACCAAGCCTCCTCGTTGCTGAATTGGTTAACCAGGCTGTTGGACGCGGCTGCGAGCAGCCTGACGTATGAATTACTGCCTGATTGATCAGGTATCCTTTGGAGGTGCTTTTCAAGTTCTCTCTTGAACACTGTGAGGGGTCGGCCAGTTATGTGTAGTGGAAGCGTGTTGAACAGTCTTGGGCCTCTGATGTTGATAGAGTTCTCTCTCAGAGTACCTGTTGCACCTCTGCTCTTCAACGGGAGGTATTCTGCACATTCTGTCATGCCTTCTGGTCTCATGTGATGTTATTTCTGTGTGCTGATTTGGGACCAGCCCCTCTACTATTTTCCACGTGTAAATTATTACGTATCTCTCCAGCCTGCGCTCAAGAAAATACAGATTTAGGCATTTTAGCCGGTCCCAATAGTTTAGGTGTTTTACAGAGTGGATTCTATCAGTAAAGGTTCACTACACGTTCTTCAGGTCACCAATTTCAAGAAAGATGAGGCAAGACAAGGAAAACAACAGAGATGAGACAGAGACTTTCCTTTCTTGTCGTTCTTTTTCCCTTTCTCCTCGTTCTTTCTCTAAGTAAGGTTATGAGTAGATCTTGGGATCTTGTAGAAGGCCTATGGGTCGAAATGTAGTCTTCAGCCATGGTGGCTACAGCACCCAAAGTCTCTACTTGCTGTTCCTCCACGAATGTTTTCAGACGACCTGATAGATACTCCTCGAAATCTTCTAAAAGGATAAGTAGTTCCAGCTGTTCCTTAGTCTCAACCTTCCGAGACGCTCACCATTCGTAAAACAACCGCTCCTTAATGCAAGTGAACTCCGTAAAAGTGTACTTTGCTGTTTTCTTATGGTTACGAACCTTCTGCTGATATGCTTCAGGAACTAACTGGTAAGTTAGTGCCTTAAGCACTAACAACAAATTAAGCACAACAGATGGCTCTGACATCATCACACCTCCCCTCCTAAAATAATTGGGGTTGGGTGCACTCCACAGATGGCGTCGACATCGTCTCATATCTATATATAAATAAAAATGGAAATGTTCGTTTGTTCAAAATCGCTAATCTCCGAAAGATTTTAACTGATTGCTTTGAAATTTTCATGCAACGTGCCATTCGCATCCGAGCGGGTTTTTATGTACATACTATATAGATGTAACGTCTGTGACAATAAAAATCATGCTTTTTTGAAAAACTGTGTTTTTCAGGTGTTTTTCTTGAGAGGGAAATTTTCGAAACCTCTTTACCGATTCCTTGAAATTTTGATGCAACGTTTCATTCGAATACGCGCATGTTTTTTGTATACCTACTATATACATACCTCACCTATGACAGGAAAAAACATGCTTTTTGTGAAAAACAGCGCCATCTGTTGGACGTAAGAGCAACACACGCTGTAATCTCCAAAAGTTCTTCATCGATTGCTTTGAAATTTTGACACAACGTTGCATTCGAATACGCACATGTTTTATATACCTACTATATACATGCCTCACCTGTGACAGGAAAAAACATGTTTTTTTTTAAACAGCGCCGTCTGTTGGACGTAAGAGCAGCACACGCAGTTATCTTCTAAAGTTCCTCACCGATGGCTTTGAAATTTTGTCACAACATTATATTCGAATATGCGCATATTTTTATATACCTGCCATAAAGATGCTACACCTGTGACAGGTAAAAACATGTTACTTTTTAAACAGCACCATCTGTTGCACGTAATAGCTACAAACGTGTTCTAAATAAGTTACAATTCCATTTCAATGTTTTTGATTGCATTGATAAATTGAATTTTCATAGATATCTATTTTCATTTTGATTTAATTATTTTGTGTGACATTGCGTTGGAATTGAGCTATGTTGTTTAACATACAGTTCATTTTGTAAGTATAGATGCCACACCTGTGATATGTAAAAGCATTCTTTTTTGTTAGGAAACAGCATCATCTGTTGCAGGTAAGAGCAACACACGCTATACTATATATGTTACAATTTCATTTCAATGTCTCTAATTTCATTGATAAATTGCATTTTCATGGATTTCGATTTATTTTCATTATGATTTAAATATTTTGTGTGGCATTGTGTTGGAATTGAGCTGTGTTGTTCACAATACTGTTCATTTTGTGAGCATAGTTTATTTTTTTAATTTTTCATTGTTTTTCATTTCGTTTTTTAACTGCTTTCCTTACATTTCAGTGACAGAAACATCAGATCATTTGATGTTTCCAATTTTCTGATTGGAACATCAGATCATTTGGGAGTGCATCAGATGAGTGAGGAATGGTGGAGAGGACAAGACGACGGGAGTGGTGGATGGTGGGGAGGACGAGAGGACAGGGAAGTGGGAGATGGTGGGGAGGGGAATGGTAGGGCGGAAGAGGGGACTGAAGAGTAGGAGATGGTGGGAAGATTAGTGGAAGGTAGAGTGGGAATGGTTCGGAGCATGAGGGTAGGTGGAGTGGGGGATGGTGAGGAGGACAAAGGGACGGTGGAGAGGGGAATGGTGGGGAGGATGGGGGGGGATGGGGGAGTGAGGAATGGTTGGGAGGACGAAAGGATGGGGTAGGGTTGAATGGTGGAGTGGAATGGAAGACAGGGGAAGGTTATTGTTGCTGAGAATCGCACATGCGTTGCTGAGCCACAGCAACGCGTGGCCGGGTACAGCAATTATATATATATATATATATATATATATATATATATATATATATATATATATATATTATATATATATATATTATATATATCGACGCCATCTGTGTTGTAAGTATTGGAAGTTGTAAGAGCCTTAATCCAATCCCCCAACAGCACTAGGTTATAAATTTTTGGGCCAGATATTTCATCAAATCAGGTCGCATGTTGGTTAACGTGAGCAGCACAACTGCAAACAAGCTTGAATGGTCCCCAAGCCAATTTACACCAGAAAACTCCTCACCACTGAAGGACCATCGAGTGCTGTCGGGGATTGGATTAGGTAAGGTAAGTTAATTATTAAAAGAAGGCACAAAACCGGGAAGGCTATGTAGCACCATCAAAGTGCGAAATAATCAGAAGGCGCTAAATATCACCAATGAAGGCCAATACGAGAAAAAAACGCATAAGGCGAAAGATATCAAAAGCATTCGATTCACCTAGAATTCTATCGAGGAACAAGAGACCGCGAGGGACGGTCGGAAAGCAAGACACACGCTCGTCCCGGAAGTCAGGACATTCAACAAGGATATGCACAACTGTAAGAGGGACAACGCAATTTGGACAATAGGAGCAGGGCGGCGCTCCATTAAGTGACCGTGGTTAAGCGAGTATGGCCAATCTGCAGCCGTGCCAAACAGTTTCCCACCGCCGGTTACGGTGGTAGGAGGAAGGCCACGGGACACACTACGTTTGATAGTACGCAGCTTGTTACTAACTACAGAGGACCACAACCCTGCCAACGGGCAAGGATCTTGAGGTTATCTTGAGATGATTTCAGGGCTTTAGTGTCCCCGCGGCCCGGTCCTCGACCAGGCCTCCACCCCCAGGAAGCAGCCCGTGACAGTTGACTAACATCCAGGTACCTATTTTACTGCTAGGTAACAGGGGCATAGAGTTAAAGAAACTCTACCCATTGTTTCTCTCCAGCGCCTGGGATCGAACCCAGGACCACAGGATCACAAGCCCAGCGTGCTGTCCGCTCGACCGACCGGCTCCAGCCGGTCGTGCTGGCCGCTCGGCCGACCAGGATGGAGGAATGAATAACAGGATAAAAGTCGGAATACGGAATACCTTTACGGAAGATGGGACAAGAACAGGTAGCTTCCCTAACAGCAGCATCCGCACGCTCATTTAAAGAAACACCAATATGGCTGGGAACCCAGCAAAACTCTACTGATTTAAATTTACTAGAAATAAGAAACAGTCAATGTTGATTCTCGACGACCACCGGATGGACAGGATTAAAGGACCCTAGAGTCATGAGGGCACTACGAGAGTCAACTTCAACCACAAAGGATGAATGACAATGAGAAAGCAAGAGACGGAGAGCATAGAACATAGCATAAAGTTCTGCTGTGAAGACGCTAGTCTCCGAAGGGAGACGACACGTATAAGTGTGGTCAGGAAAAACAACAGAGTAGCCCACACCGTCCGCAGACATAGACCCATCGGTGAAGATGGAAATAGATTGAGAGTGCGAAGAAAAGTGCTCAAGGAAGAGGCATTTCAGAATCGTAGGAGGGGTAAAAAATACGAGTCAAGGACGATCAAAACTTGGGAAGGGGACTCTCTACGGAGGCAAGGAAGGAACAATACGAGGAGAACATTAGAAATATGAACAGAAAGAGAATCCTGTAAGCGAGATAACCGGACAAAAGAGGAGACGATGAAGAGGAAAAGGAGCTACAGGAGGGGTAAAAGTTAAAGCACGACAGAGGCGAGAGGAAGGATGTTGTATGGACCGCGCAAGATAGCGAAGACAGTAGCATCACGGCAGCCTTGGAGAGAGAGGAAGCCAGTGTCCAACATACAAACTGAGGGCGGGAGTCGAACGAAAGGCACCAGAGCTGAGACACAACCCAGTATGGTGCAAAGCATCAAGACGGCGAAGAGTAGAAGAGAAGCAGACGAGTATGCAGGGCACCATAATCGAGTTTAGACAGGACGAGAGAGGAGTGCAAATGGATGAGCGTGCGCCTATCCGCTCCCCAAGAAGTATGGGATAAAACCTTAAGGAGGTTAAGAGCCTTAGAGCATTCAACTCGGAGGTACGAGATATGGGCTGACCAAGACAAACGAGTGCAAAGATTAACCCCAAAAGCTTTGCGGAATCCCTGTACACATGGGGATGACCATAAAGCTACAAAGAGGGACGAAGAACTACATGCTTCCAAGTAAAAGTCATAACACAAGTCTTAGACGTAGAGAACTTGAAACTATGATCGGTGGCCCAAGACAACACGGCATCAATTGCAAGTTGAAGCCGCCGTTGAAGGAGATGCGAATCATCACCCTGACAGCATAGGGTAAGATCATCAACATAGAGTGCAGAGAAGACGCCAGAAGGAAGAGAGGAAAGAAGACCGTTGAGGGCAACTAGAAAAAGAGTAGGGCTCAGAACACTACCCTGGAATACACCCTTATACTGCCGAAAAGGGGCAGAGAGAGTGGTACCAAGCCGCACAAGTAAGGAACGACGAGAGAGGAAACTCTGGTGGAAGAGAGGGAGATTCCCATGAAGGCCAAAAGAATAAAGTTGAGACAGAATATAATACCGCCAAGTAGTGTCGCAAGCCTTTTCCAGGTCTAAAAGGACGGCAACAACGGAGGACTTCGCAGCAAAAGCAGTACGAATATAGACCTCCAAGTTCACCAGGACATCCGTTGTGCTGCGGCACTTGCGAAAACCAAATTGAGAAGGGGAGAGGTGGTGATAGTGTTCTAAGAACCACATCAAACGAAAGTTAACCATACGTTCAAAGAGCTTGCAGACACAACTCGTGAGGGCAATAGGCGGAAGTCCTTGGGGGATGACCCGAGAGACCCTGGTTTCCGAACAGGGAGGACAACAGCATCGAGCCAGTCTTCAGGGACTGACGACGACTCTCAGACCCGATTGTACAGACTCCAGTAATACTGAGACATGCACGGAGGGAGATGGCGAAGCATTTCATAATGAATGCCATC
>WNGS01000685.1:78857-81615 GCA_020271785.1 Procambarus virginalis | reverse complement strand
AAATTTGTGAAAATATATAATGTTTAGATGTGAGATCAAGGAATTCCTTCATATGTAAGAAATCATAGATGTCAAGAGTGGGTCACTTTGGGGTTAAATAGCCAAATTACATTTCAATATTTTCTGTAACATTTCGACGTATATGTACTTAGTTATGTGTAATGTAAAATTGACTCCAGCAAGTCGGTGAAAGATAGTAAATGCTCTCAAAACATAAATCCTCATTATCCAGCCTATCCACCTGTTTTGGTGAGTAATATAGTAACAATGAGGACATTGGTATATGCCGATGTACAACGAAATTAGAGAGTAGAAATCTGAATAATGAGTTGAACAAACCAGAAAATTATTTTTTACTTGTGTGCTTTGACACACACCCTCATGTGATGACTAGTGTGCATCTGGGGGTTTCAAGAATTATCCTCATGGCTTCATTTCTAATTCTCTCTAAGCTTTAATTCTATTGCTAGAGAGACTCATAAGGTGCAGGGCAATGTAGTCCAATAGTGACATGATGGACATCATGTAGAACATTCTGGCATTTTTTTACATTGATAAAGGTGACTTGATCATTAAGTTTTCCTTAAAATTCATTTCAGTTTTAATTTTGATGACCAAATACACAAAATATCATCACCTTAACTAAACCAAGGAATAATTCTTGGGTAATTTTACAAATTAATTTCTTTAAAGCATTTCTTATACAGATTTGAAAGAATAACTTTTCTTTCGAATGAATTTTTTTTCGGTTAATTTATCATTAGTAATGATTGGAACATTCTTTATTTGTTTTAAAAATCATTTAACTAAAGATCATCTAAATCCACCGAACTAGTAAAATGTGAATAAGAAATAGTACCAAAGAGTGGGGACAAAATTTTAGTGAGCCACTTAGAGAGCACTTAAAGATATAATGGGTCCCACAAAAATTATATAGGTTGTGGTATAATTAGGCTTATGAGTCTTGATTAAATGGAATGATAATAACTATGTATAAAATTTGTGTGGATCCCTTCCCATGCTGGTGGAAAACATGACTTTGTAGATCGATTGGATAATGAGGCTTGCAGGAAAGACAATATTGATTATGACTTTGGACTATCTAATGCAATTATTAGAAGTATCAAAAAATAAAAGAAATTAATTCAGATTTAGAAGAACAAGAAATGCCCAGAGACCTGAAAGCTGCAGTATTAAAAGCTATGACAAGTTTTGTAATAATAGGTATTTGTATGGTCAGCACAGTAACCGGACCAGGCAATGTGATGTAGTCATTACCCGAACACCCAAGACCAGACCAGTCTGGTGTTGACAACGGCTTTAACAGGCCGAAACGTTCATCTCTCTTCCCCATTTCTTTGTGGTTTTCCGCATATATATCTATATATATATATATATATATATATATATATTATATATATATATATATATTATATATATATATATATATATATATATATATATATATATATGTGACGGTTTTCCCCCTTCTAATTCTCCCACGCCTGCTGTAAGAGTCATGTCCACTATTCCCGAGCGTTCTCACATTGCAGGCATCAATTGAACATATGTGGGAGAGAGTAGTATTCTCGATGAGCCGAGAAATTCGTGAAGAAGAGAACATTTTGGCCTGTGGGATAGGCCCTTTAGGGAGCCAAAATGGCGCTGGCGAGTCTGTACCCGCCAAAACTGTGTGACGTCAGGTGCCCGATTGGTCGCCGTCAGCGACGTGGCACTGGGAGCCAATGAAAACCGACTTTGGAAATGTGACGTCACATAGGCATGGGGGTCCAGCCGTGGTGGCGCCTTCGCGCTATCAGTCTTTCACGACACGTCCGAGAGGCAGGACGTGCGATCGATACATCCTGTTTGAGTGACGGGATTACCGAGCTCCGGTGGATGTAAGCGTCTCCAGTTCTTAGCGCGCACTGTGAGGTCTTCCTGCAACCCCGATGTGGCTCAGATAAGGAATTGACAGAATATTGAGCAACAAGTGCTCCGGAACAGGTGCGCTGCAAGAAGTGGGCCAGACATCGTCGCGTGTGACGTCCGTGGCAGTCCACCAGTATAAGAGACAGCTTAGTGGCCGGGCCAATCCACCGTGAGTGAATCAAGTTGACCACCTTGTCAACTTGGTTGAACGTGTGATCGACGATCCTGTCAAGTTTGACAGTAACCATACCTTTGTGGAACCCTACGAGTCAACAGTTGGATGCAAGCACGTCGAGAAGTCTTCCCAAATACCTAGTAACATATCTAGACGACGAGGGAATTGACAGTGTTGTGAGCTTCAAGTGCTCTGAAGTCGGGTGCTGTGCGTGTGGAGCTTAAGCAGTATCGTCTGGGACGGCTGATAACTTCACAGTGACTTCGTAGTGGTGAGAGACAGTTCCTCTGGGAGTACAGTGACAAGGACTAATTGGGAAACGTGCGACGACCGCCGGACGTAGCTGGCTGCCGTAGTTGGGAGGAAAGTTGACGGCCAGGAGACCGACTTCAACCCGGCGACGTACTGTAGGGGAAGGAGCACGGACCTGCAGTGTACAGAAAGCGGCGAGACGCGAAAATCCTAAGGCGTTGGCTTGTGTTTCTGAAAGGGTGTACGAGGCGAGAGCCTGGACCAGGAGCTACAACCCAACTGTCATCCTAGGATAGGTGAAGTAGGTGTTTACAGTTACCCTCCCATTTCCCCTTTAGTTAGCTATATATATTTTCTTGTCAGGATATTTTATATGTCGTGAGCAAGTCTCACCTGAGT